>CAUYTI010145274.1:0-13499 GCA_963575145.1 Galago senegalensis
AATAACTGAGAAAATGACATGAAGGCTGTGTTGACCAGTTTGATGGAAGTATTTCAGAATGCATGTGAAAACCCCACACTGTACCCCAGAAGAGTATCAATGTACATAGTTAACATTCAATAAAAAAAAAAAAGAAAAAAAAAGAATAACTTATTGCATTTATTGGATGTGTTATTTATGTTGCGGGCTGTGAAAAGGTTTCCACGTATGATGATTAAAGGCAGTTTGGTAGGTACTGCTTAGAATGTAGTCTAGTCAATGTGATAAAACTCTCAAAAAATACATAATTGACTCATAAACAATATGGGTTTGAACTGCCTGGGTCCACTTGTATGCAGATTTTTTTCAGTGAATATACTGGAAAATGTTGTGGAGATTTGTGACAATTTGAGAAGACGCACAGATAAACTAGCCTAATAATGTCAAAAATATTAAGAAAACTATTCATGTGATGAATATCTAAAATATATGTAGATACTGGTCAGTTTTACAGGAATATCCATATAAAATATGCACAAATCTATTATCAAGTTAAAATGTGTTAGAAGTTGCATGCACAAACATTGATAGACTATACCTGGAACATTCACAGTCAAGAGAAATATAAACATATGGACAGGTACAGAACTAAGTCAGAACTGCATAAAATTAACTATAGTATGTACTGTACCACTTAAAAACTTCACAGCCACTTCCTACTGCAATTGAAGTGAGCCTAAGTTCTGTGAGTATCCACATAAAATGCTGTGGGACCCTAATGATCTCTGCACAGCTCTTCACCTCCCCAGTGATTTTCCCATCACAGTAGAAAGTAGCCTCTCAAGGTTCTTGTGCACTTTTCACGTGTTCAGTGCGAACTTGGAATTCTAAGGTGGAACCTGTGTGAAGCACCACTGGTGATGCTGGACGCTCCCTGATTGCAGAGGAAAGAGTAGAGAAAGTTGAGTTGCTGGCCTGTACCGTAGATGGAGGTTTGCCGCTGTGGTTCCCACCATTTCAAGCAGACCATGTAAACAGACCATTTACAAACTTCCTTTACTCACAGCCCTGCAAATGTGTTTTCTGTCCTGCATGATTTTCTGGCCAACATTGTCTTTTTTCTAGTTTGTGGTAAGAATATGATCTATAACATCCATAACGTACAAAGTACACACGAGCGACTATGTTGCCGGTAAGGCTCCGTCAACAGTGGACTATTGGGAGTTACATTTTGGGGGAGTCATAAGCTATATGCAGGTTTTCAGTGATGGGGGAGGGGTCGGCGCCCCCACACCCTGCATTGTGAAAGGGCCGACTGCAATTGCTGTAGCACAAGGCCAGAAAGTACGACCCTGAGGGATGGACGCTGGTTTCCTTTTCTGCTCCTCCTTTCATTGACCGTGTTGGCTTTGCCTCAAACTCCAGGATTTTTATCTGAGTAATTCTTGTGATTGGCCTTTTCCTTGTAACTAGTCAGGTGAAGCCAGTCCTCCTTCAGTGCTCATTGATATATTTTCTTCATTGTCTTTTCTGCCCCAAATCTGTATTATTTACATTCTTGAATATCATGCTCTCCACGTTGTTACCTCTGAGACAGGAGTGACTGCTTCCAGTTAGTCTGGCTGCCTCTTGACAGCGGCATCTGCGGCTTTTGCTGCTCCTTTTTCTGTGGCATATTCGAGTGAGATGTTGCATGCTGTGAGACCATGGCCTTCATTATCTATCAGCGGTCTGGCTCTCATTCTTCACTACTTTTTCTGATAGTTTGGTCGTTTTAGAAGAGGTGAAAGAAGCTTTAACAATCTTGAAATGACTTGTAATCCTTAGCTACCTGGTTATAAGGTCAGATCCTGCAGGATGTGTGTTGGGGGAGGGAGAGTACTCTGAGCGCTCAGCCCCAGCCCCTGGCAGCCTTTCCGTACAGTTCCAGCTTTCCATGCGCTGGTACCATCACGTGCCAACTTTTCTCACTCTTATCACTGGGGGTGGACTTCGAGTCTGCCTCAGCACAGAGAGGGGGCTCTCTCTATTCTAGCTACAGAAATCTCCTAGATTTTTAACTGGAAAATGTTTCTTTGTGTGGCAATTGTAAACCTTCCTTTTCCAAAATAACCAGAACTACATTTTCTATTTTTTCTATTTCCTATTTTTCTATTTTTTTCCACTGTGTTTTCAGTGAAATCTTTTCAATCAAATCCACAGTTTTGTAAATGTCTACTACCTGGTAAGACAAGTTCAAAAACACCCCTAAAAACTCCTGTCATCCCCACTACCAAGACATCCACACACAACTTGTCAGGCTCAAGTACTGTCTGCTTTCTACACTTAGGAGTATAGAACGTGTATAAGTTCTCTATCATGACTGGTGATCAGCTTTTGTTATCAGTGTATACTGAGTATTACAATTTGAATACACGTGTTTCCTGTGTAAAATGTGTATGCAATTTTTTGAACTTTCTGTATACGCTTGTGTACATAAACACAGACACAATGACCCTATTCAGTTCCTCTCCTATAGCAATATTTTTTGGTTAAAAAAGCCCCTAATTGGGCAGCACCTGTGGCTCAAAGAAGTAGGGCACTGGCCCCATTTACCAGAGGTGGTGGGTTCAAATCCAGCCCCAGCCAAAAACTGTAAAAAAAAATCTTTTTGAGTGAATTAAATTATCTCTTTCTTTCTCTACACTTCTTTCCATGATATATATACACAAATAATATCGCATATTTTATGTGTGGCAAAGACATCTACGTATATGAAATTGACATCATTTTGAATGTTATAATATTATGACTTCTTCTAGAAGGCTACACAAATCAGTAAGTATTAGAGTCCAAATCTGAACTCAGCTCTGTCAGTTGCTAAGGTCTGTGGTGATTTTACTACAGGGCTAAATTCTAGAAGAGGGCAGTGGTTTGAGGGTCATCTGACTTCCCAGAATTGATGCTTCAGCAGTGTTCTAAAGTTAGCAAACTATTTTAATTGATCTGATCCTCTCTGAGCCTCTCAATGAGTAACGGTATAGGCTGCAAATTATTTCTTTAAACAAAGGGGAAAGTGGGGATTGTAGGGCTATTGGCCGAGAGAGAGAAATTCCAGGTTCCATCAGGATTTGAAAGTGATGAGTGTCCGTCCATTTTCAGTAATGGCAACTACTGAGAGTTTGACTCTTGCAAAAGCCTCTAGTATAGAGTGTGAGTAGCTGGGGTGACATGCTTTGTGGGGAGGTCGTGGTTTTCTTTGTGTAGGAATTATTTATTTTCTGCCTTTAACTCATGGTGAGAGGACTCATGGTGGCCAACCAATGGCAAACGTAACTGAAGAATCTCTTTCGTGCTCTTCATAGCTCAGTCCCATTTTTCTGGGCTTTCCTCATAAACCCTGTTACATTACACACGTATCCAAGGGCCTCTTTTTCCACTGTGCTGGCAGTAAGCTCTACTCAGCCTGCCTGTGATGAGAGCTCTTTTTCTGCACCAATACGTTCTATTCCTAGTGTAACAAACTTGCCCATTTTAACAAACATTGACTGAGTAGCCAGCCCCATAACAGAGTTACACATGTCAAAGAAATTTCTAGGAGTGAATCCTTATTCAAAACAACGATGCAATGATCAGAATCCTTACACTAACCTTTCTCCAGCACTCTTGGTGTGAGGCACTATACTATATGCTTTGGTGTTACCTTCTTTAATCCTCATAAGATCTCCCTGAAGTAAGTGTGATTCCATTTTTTTTTTTCTTATTGTACATGGATTCTGTGATATTTAAAGAGGTTAGGGTTGTCTAAAGCTGAGTAAGAAGGGGTTACTAACTAAAGAGTTATTTCTAATAACAGCCTAAGAATATGGGGAGGAGGGAGGGAGAAGGGAGGGGGGAATGGGTAACAACAAAAAAAAAGTAAAAAAAAAAAGAGTTATTTCTTGTAGATCAGTTTGTGTTTAAATTCTGCTCCAGGCATGTGAGAAGATCACACCTTTCTTCACTCTGTGTGAGCCCACACCACACTCCTGGAGGTCAACTCTGAGTCATGGCCATCCTACGGAGCTCTAGCATAGGTTCTAGTCCTTTGTATTAAACTTCTACCATTGTTTATAATGTCAGCTGGTCACCCCTGAATTTCTTCTGGTACTGGGTTCATGTCTTTAAGCTGTACGGTCAGTACAGAAGCGATTTCTCCGTCAGGTACCAGCACACACTGGGTGCAGGGCTGTGCACATCACCAGTGGTGTATTTGCCGCACACATGTAAAATGTAACATTATTTCTATATACATATGCATATATGTATATATATAAATGGAAAGAGGTATAGAGAAAGGAAGAGATAATTTAATTCATTCAATGAGGGGCTTTTTAGGTACACTTTGGGGAGTGTTCACTAATAGGAATTCTAAGCAATCCCAGTCTTGAAGGGAGACAGAAATCCTATGCGTACAATGTGGCTCCATGATCTTCAACATGCTGAGCTGGATTCTGTGTCCATAGTTCACCTTTCATTCATAAACCTGTTACAACCCGCACAGTCAAGTAATCCACCAAATGTACAGAAGCTAGATTTAGTTAAATTATCACGGAGACTCCATGTCGGGCTCAGACTCCTGGTTCTGGAGGAACTGACAAATCTGCTCTGCCTTGCCCGTCTTCTGCTTGCAGAGTTGAAAAGTCAATGAATAAATCTGGCTGCATCTCTGAGCAATGATGCAAGTGTAGCCATCGGAGAGCTGCCCCTCTCCATAAGGAGTGAGGCATCTCTTCACTACACGTCCCTCAGCAAGACATTCAGAATCCACATTCTGTCCTGTGACCCCCTTTAATGTCTGCAAGTTTTGGAACTGGCTGCTCTATGACAACAAACAAAGATGCTCTTACCTCAACTGCTACTGGCAGTGTCGTCCTGAAGGACATCAGCCAAGTGGCAGGAGCAGTCAGTTTTGGACTGGTTTCAGGCTGTCGTTGCAACCACATCATCTGCACCTCAGGCCACCAGGTGAGTCCCCACCTCATCCCATTTTGTTATTTTTTCAGTGTACCCATCAGCCTGTCAAGCATTGTTTTTCTGGTTCTGACAATCACTGAGCTATAGCCAGAAGACAATTATGCCCTGAGATTCTGTTTTTTAGGGGAAAACAACCCTGACAGACTAGCGGGTTCTCACCCTTGAGGTCTCGCTGTGCCACTTACCAAATGGTTCCTGTTGATGCAGCCATTCTTCTGATTCAGGCAAGCAGTTTCTGTTGCAACACAGCTTAGGGAGGTCTCCGGGTGCAGTGCACTCTTCTTAAATTTATTGATACAGCCTGGCATCAAATGAAAAGCTAAGCTCAGCCTCAGTGACCCTTGGAACAAGCCTGTATTGCAAATAGCCAGGGAACTTCAAGCCAGGATTTGGCTTGATGACCCGCTGACACAGCTCAGATGCAGAATGTCTTTCAGGCTCCTCTTTGCTGGGCCTGAATAAATAGAGCCAAATAAAGGAGGCTTGTCACTTGGGTGTTCAGGCATCTATCTCTAACTCTTCAGTATATCCGGAAGATTATAGCTCTGGCTGTGTTCATGGTTTCCTTGTTCAATATTTCAGCCTGAAAGAATTAAAAGAATATTTTAAGTTAAAGAACAAAGTGACCAGACATAATTTACAGTAAAAAGAAAAAGTGACTATAAGATATCTAATTTTGACTGTTACATGAACTAAAAATAATAAATTGTCAAAAGCTTGGCAGCAACATTGACAAATCAAATTGGATGTTTTTACCAGGTTGTTTCACATTTCAGAGGTATTGCTCAAAAACGCATCTTGCAATTTAAATTTAACTATTTTTTGATCCAGTTTGGTTGTCTGAAGAAAAGGGACAGTAGGACAACAGCAATTTATTCAATTCTTCTGGTATCTTAAGTAACACAATATACTCTCATCTGGGTACAGCACTATTCACTGGGTATGTAATCCTACCGTGACAGTCTGTCCTTAGGGTTTGACAGGCACAAGACAGTCCTTTAATCATAACTCTCCCAAGCATCTGAATAAAATTTTTACTCAAAAATGTGAAAAACCCAAATCAAAACAAAACAAAAATGGGAGACAGACTCTAAACTGTCTCTGAGTTTATAGCACATGGAAGTAAATGATGTTATTTAAGAAAAACAGTGTCTCTGAACCCACACGATGATGCATCCTGCCGTGTATAGCCCAACGCCGTTTAAGCACTATCATCTATACTGTAAGCGTTTGGGGTTGGGGTTTTACTGGACGCTCCCTCAACGCTTGCTCAGAAGACCTGATTTATCTTCCTGGTTCTTCTCTTTAATGTGGCCTTGCCCACATCACCACATTTCTTTCAGGCAAGCTAAATTCATTTCTTCTTATTGACACGAACAATTATTTCCTCTGTTCCATCTATCTCCTCTACCCTTCGAACTTAGAAAATGATATTAATTCGATATAATTTATATACATATAAATGTATGCCATGAAACGTCCTTATACTCTTGTTATTTGTTTCGGCAGCTTTCAGAGACAATCTTTGCCTTTCATTCTGAGCGAGGCTATCAGCAAACTCACCTACCACATTCTTTCTACTTTCCATTCCAATTGGTTTCTTATTCTATCACGCACACATTTTCACTGCACATTTTATCTGCACCCTATTCTGTCACACTGCAGTGGATTCAGTTTATACACCACTCGGAATTTGGAAACTCTTTTTTTTTTTTGAGACAGAGTCCCACTATGTCACCCTTGGTAGAGTGCTGTGGCAAAATAGCTCACAGCAACCTCCAACTGTTGGGCTTAAGTGATTCTCTTACCTCAGCCTCATAAGTGGCTGGGACTAAAGGCATCCGCCACAATGCCCAGCTAATCTCTGTTGTTGTTATTGTTGCAGTTGTCATTGTTGTTTGGCAGGCCCTGGCTGGGTTTGAACCCACCAGTGTCAGTGTATGTGGCTGGAGCCATAAGCACTGTGCTATGGGCGCCCAGCCTGGATTTGTGAACTTAATTGCTTTCAGGCTACAATACTCCTAGCAATTGCTGGCTGTTCTAACATACAGTAAGTTGGGTTGTTGTTGCTGTTTTACCCTGTATGCTGCTTCACATGCTTCCCACCTTGAGCTTCAGGGCTTTTGAGAGGCTGCTGAGACCTGAGAACAACAAGGAATGCTTGTGACCATGGATGACAGGCCAGGTCCCCAGGCCTACAAGTGGCAGGTGGGCCAACAAGGAGTTCTCTGACCTGTGGGGGCGGGATGTGGTGATGTGTGCCACGCCCAGTGCTACAGTTCAGAAACTCGGAAGAATTGAAGGCTTCTAGGACAAACTTTGACTAATGGTACACAAAATCCTACAGATAAATTTTCCCTGTCCATCCTCAGGACACATGGTTCAGAGATACAGTGACATCAAAGGGCTTCTAGAAAGATCTCCTTCAAGAAAGGCGACAGAGATGCTTGTCCTGAAAGCCTCTGTCACTTCAGTTATTTTCTCCACCTCATTCACTTTTTCACAGGCTCTCAACTCCCTGAAATTGCACCATCAAATAACATGTTTTCACATCCCCTTTGCTTCAGAATCTGTTCTATTTTGATATGAGAACTGGCCTATGACACACATTATTTCCATATTTTAAGTCTTAATTCCTTTTTAATTTTATGTCTTCTGACTCAGTTTAAAATGCCCTTGTTTTCTTGCCCCTCAATTCTTAATTTTTGCTTGGTAATCTCTTTCACAAAAGTTATTACTTTATTATAATTATTTTCAAATGTTGATCATCACAACTATTCTACTTTACAAACCTCTATTAAGTTTGCTATCTTTTTGTGATTAAGTTGCCTATATTTTTTCTACCTGCTTGCTTATTATCTTATAAAATCTGATGTGACAATTTCTTTTTATTTCCACTAAACTAAGGATTTGAATTTCCTGACATTATTATTTGCAGGAGATTCTGGGGCGTGGTGAGAAGAGGCTACATTAGCCTTCTAGACTTTCATCTGCTCCTTCTTTGTGGTCACAGAGGACACTATCTCCTGTAAAAATTGCTAATATTTGTCATTTTTATATGTTAGCTTTGCGTCTTCTGCACCTGTGAAGCCAGAACGAGGAGGATTCTGATAAAAGCTGTTGTAACCTTAGTTCCATTCTTTTGTATAAACAAGAGCTGTGGCCTTTACTCTCAGGACAAGAGCGTCACTTTCTGTGAAGTGCATGCGGGCAGTTGTTTCAATGGTCCCCTCCTGTCAGGCCTCTTGTCCCCTCTGGCTTCTCCCTTTACTCCCCCCACTTTGGCTTCCACCTGTTTTTAGGCTCTGTTGTTTCTCAGTGTCTGAATCATATCTGAAGGGATGTAAGCCTTTATCCTCTATTTTATAAGTCGACTAGCTCATGGCAGGTATTTTTAAGCCTTACATAGGATGACAGGCTATATAAATGTTTTTTTTTCAAGAATAGTAGCTCACATTGTAGTAAACATATTACTCAAAAGGAAAAAAATATTTAAATTCTTGGATAATATATTAATCACAATAATATATGGTTGTAATTTATGTTTTCCATATGTGGGCATAGATTTTAATTTGTATATTTTTAAGAAACTAAAAATAATAGCCATAAATTTACAAAGGATTACTGTAGAAATTAAACTCCTTCATATGAAAGCTGAAGCTCTCTGTTCTTTTCAGATGACAACAGATTGAAATCTGTGTAAACACACACCGACTCACGCACATAGATGTGGCAGAAGCCAAGTTAATGACTTGGGTTTTTTTTGCAGTTTTTGGCCAGGGCTGGATTTGAACCTGCCACCTCTGGTATATGGGGCCAGCGCCCTACTCCTTTGAGCCACAGGCACTGCCCTAATGACTTCTTTCTTTTACCACTGTCTTCTAGGATTTTAACACATTATTCACATAAAGTAGATACTAAATAAATATTTGTTGACTGACTAAATTGAATGGCTGTTTCTGTTATGACAATATAGAGCTACTCTGTTATTTCTTCCTGGAGAATTAGTAGTCTATATGGTAGAATACTTTTTCCTGGGGAGTACTGCTTTAGGAAGATGGCAACTGGAAATGCTTGGTGGGAGAGGTTGTCCAGGCAGAACTGATGAATTATGGGCTCTCAGTTCTACTGATGTATATTTGCACCTCTAAAAACTTGAAGCTGATTAAAGGAAAGGTAATTAAAATTGTGTAGGTTTTACATGGAAATTAGAAATTAACTTGCTTTTTTCCACATAAGTGAAAAGAATTGACAGGAGACCTTGTTTGTATATGTTGTAATTTTATCAGGGAGAACAGTGAATTCCTGTGCATTTTCTTCCTTATTGAAAGTTTTCAGTAAGAGTTTTATAATGACAGAGGTGAACACCTCAAACTGGAATTGTTATATCTATGGAATAAAACAAAATGATTTTTTTCTTAGAATTTTAACGCCTTTCTTAAAATTTCTTTCTTCATTATTAATTATATTAATATTCTTCCACAGAAGATATACAATTGGATTAAAATTGGTCCTTTTATGCACTCAAAAATCTAAATATATCCTCTCAGATGGACTTTATAATTCTAGCAAAGTAGAACCCTTCTTTCCTTTTGACCAACATTTCCTTACGTAGAATATTTCACCATTGCAGGTATTCTATTAAACAAAAAATGCCGACTTGTCTTAAACGACTGTGTGTGTGTGTGCACGCCTGCTGGAGTGGGACACCACGCGCTCAAAGACACCATTGTATGAAAATGATCACAGCAAGTGGAAGTGGGCATTAGGTAGAATCCTTCTGTTTTCTTTGGGTAATAACGGGTCCTTATTAACCTCTTTTACTTTAACTGTTGTGCCCGCCCGAGGGTCGCCGCCCAAAGATCACTCAGGAGACACCAGTCCATGCAAAAACGCAAGAGGAAGGTTTATTTCTGGCGCGTCAGGGTCCCTCAGCCACAAGGGGGGAGGAACCCCTAGCTGCTGTTACAGGCTGCTTTTATACTCAAAACCAGTATGGGAGGGGGAGTAGAGGGGTGCCCGATAGGTGGAAATGGGTGTCTAGGGGCACTGATTGGCTGAATCTGAGGAAGCTGGCTCGTTGCTGGGCTCTGGGCTTTCCAGAGCGGTTGAGAAGCAGGGCGGTTGGTGTAAGAGCGGTTGCAAGCGGGGGAGGGGAGAAGCAACTGCTTCTGCTCAGTTTAACTGCTTATGCCGTTGCAAGGAGGGGAGAAGCAACTGCCTATGCTCAGTTCTAGGGGTGCTGATAACTGCCTAGGCTGTTGCAAGGAGGGAAAAGCAACTGCCTATGCCCAGTTTTGAGCTGGGGTTCTACATAACAATGTGTATTTCAACTAAAATGCTGTGAGTGGATTCCCCACTGTATTCTGTTCCTTCATTTCCTTCAGCTCCTATAATTCCCTTGCTTCAGAGTCACTGAGGTCCTTGTTAAAAATGCCCGTGTGAGCGCCTCTCCACAAGTGAGCAAATGTTAACTCCAAGAGGAACCCAGTGCTGCAATCATCAGACGTAAACTTTAAATCAGCTTTATCCATGTTGTGTAAGGCAAAAATAAAAACTCTTGAAATCAGTGGAAAGATACATTTCTACAGAGAAAAATAGAAACTTTAAGGAAACCAAATGGAAGCTTTTTAAGAGGAAAACACAATATCTGAAATAAAAATTTACACTCTATGGGCTCAATAGCAGAATGGCAAAAACAGAGGAGAGTCAGTGAATTTCATGATATGTCAACAGAAATAATCCAAGCTGAAGAGCAGAGAAAAAAGGGAAGGAAGGCCCCCATCCAGCAGTTTCCATGCCTTCCGAGATAAGATAAAAATATGCATGACTTTTGTCATGAGAGGTTCAGAAGGTGAGAAGACAGAGATTGATGTGCAGAAAAATATCTTTCTTCAACCAAGGTAGGTAACTTCCCAAGGAGGGCAAGGCATAAATTTACAAATTAAAGAAGATTAGTGAAATATATATATATATATATATATACATACACACACACACACACACACATATATCAGATCAAAGATAAAAGTAAAATCTTATAAGCAGCAAAACAAAGAAAAATGACACATGTAATATATTAGAACAATAGCTCAAATAACTAGAGCTTTCTAATAATTTTTTTTTTTTTTACTGTGAGTGAAACATCTTTAAAGTGATGAATGAAAAGAAGTGTCAATGCAGAATTCAGTAGGTACCAAAAATATCCTTGAGGTATGACAGCAAGATAAAGACATCATTACAGATACAGAAAAAAAATCAGAGAATTTAACAAGAGCACAGTTGCTTTACCAGAAAGGTTAGAGGACTTCTTCAAGGCTTACGGAGAATTTCCTTTATGTCAAATGGAAATGTGGAACTTTGCAGATGAAGGAAGAATAACAGAAGTGTAACTATTTGGTAAAATACAACAAATTATTTCCTCCTTCTAAGTTTTAAACATAGGTAGGACTCTTAAGAACAAAAGTTATAATATTATTTGGGGTCTTAATACATGCAGATGCAATGATGTGACCCCTATCCCATAAAGCAGAGGCCTAGAGGACCTGGATGGCTGGAAGCATCTCCATTTCACTCAAAGCCAAACTCTGTCTAGACAGAGACAAGATTAGGCAGTGTTTTCTGATCCAAAGAGTCTCTCTGACAGAAATAATGGAATGAGATGTAGCTTAAAAAGGTACTAACAGTTAAATTTAAGTGAAATGCAAAAATATTTACATAATGTTCTACATTTGTTTTTTATAAAAGAAATTGGAATAAAAGAGGAAAACTACAGTTAGGACAAACAAAATGGATAATAAAATGATCTGAGATCCAATGTTACCAATGATTTATTAAATGAGAATCTTCCTTACACACTAACTATAAATCAGAGACTGACTCATTGGATTTAAAACAAAAATAAATCATATGCTGCTTATAAGAAATATATTTCAGTTTATTTTATTTCTTTTAATAAATCACAGCAGTGTACATTAATACTATCATGGGGTACAGTGTACTGTTTCTGTATACAATTTGAAATACTTTCATCCTACTGGTTAACGTAGCCTTCATGTCGTTTTCTTAGTTATTGTGTCAAGATATTTATACTCCACAATTAGAGAGATTCACATGTACCCTTATAGGATGAACCATAGCCGTGATCCCACCAATCATCCTCCCTCCACCTACTCTCCCCTCTCCCCCTCCTCTGTCTCCCCTCTCCCCATATTCCTGGGCTAAAATTGGGTTATAACTTTCCTATGAAAACTACAAATTAGTTTCATAGTAGGGCTGAGTACATTGGCTACTTTTTCTTCCATTCTTGGGATACTTTGCTAAGAAGAATATTTTCCAGCTCCATCCATGTAAACATGAAGGAGGTAAAGTCTCCATCTTTCTTAATGGCTACATAGTATTCCATGGTGTACATATACCACAATTTATTGATCCATTCGTGGATCGATGGGCTCTTGGACTTCTTCCATGACCTAGCAATTATGAATTGGGCTGTAATGAACATTCTGATACAAATATCTTTATTGTAGTGTGATTTTTGGTCTTTTGGATGTATACCTAATAGAGGAATTATAGGATCAAATGGCAGGTCTATTTTTAGTTAAGTGTTCTACAGATGTCTTTCCAAAAGGAACATACTAGTTTGCATTCCCACCAACAGTGTAGAAGTGTTCCCTTTTATTTATTTATTCATTTTTGAGACAGTTTCTCATTTTCTAGCCCTAGGTAGAATGCTGTGGTGTCATCTCACAGCAACCTCAAACACCCTGGCTCAAACAATTTGATTCCCTCAGTCTCCGCAGTAGCTGGGACTACAGGCACCCACCACAATGCCAGGCCAGTGTTTTAGAGACAGAGTGTCTCTCTTGCTTAGGCTGGTCTTGAACTCCTGAGCTCAAGCAATCCACCCACCTCATCCTCCCAGAGTGGTAGGATTACAGGCCTGAGCCACTGTGTCCAGCCAAAGGTGTAAATTTTTAATGGAATAATACTACTATGACCTAATTTGACCTAATTGACATTTATAGATCATCCCACCCAATAAGAGACTAGGCATTCTCTTTAGTCACTAAGATAGATCATATACTGTGACAGAAACAAACTTTGATCAATTTAAAGTAATGCAAATCATACAAATAGTTCATACAATTAAAATAAAACTTAAAAATCAATAGTAGGAAGATGTCTTGAAAAATCTCTAAATATTCGAAAATAAAAGAACACACTTCTATATTACGCATTGAACAAATAGGAAATCTCAAAAAAAATTTTGACCAAAAATTATATGACATTTATAATGTGTCAAAATTTGTGGGAGGCATCTGAAGAGTGCTTATAGAGAAATTTATATGGCTCGGCATCTATAGCTCAACCAGCTAAGGCGCCAGCCATGTACACCTAAGGTGGCGGGTTCGAATCCCCAGCCCGGACCCGCCAAACAACAATGACGGCTGCAACCAAAAAATAGCCGGGCATTGTGGCAGGCGCCTGTGGTCCCAGCTACTTGGGAGGCAGAGGCAAGAGAC
>CAUYTI010145275.1:0-21862 GCA_963575145.1 Galago senegalensis
CAAGTAGCTGGGACCACAGGTGCCCGCCACAACGCCCGGCTATTTTGGTTGCAGCCGTCATTGTTGTTTGGCAGGTCCGGGCTGGGGATTCGAACCCGCCACCTTAGGTGTACGTGGCTGGCGCCTTAGCCGGTTGAGCTAGAGGTGCTGAGCCACTTATTTTTTTTTTAAAACCCTTAGTATATTGCCAGGTACCCAGTAAGTGCTCAATAAAGATATCGGAGCCTCCTCCCCTCTTTGAGGTCGGAGAAGAGCTTATGACCACTTTCCTGCCAGCGATTTTACCAGTGGCCAGGACAATATCAATTTCATAGCCAAGAGCTGGGAGTATAACTAGGGAAGAGGTGCTGGTGAGCCTGTGGACAAACAGATGATCAAGCCCAGTTGAGCTAAAGGTCAAACAAACTAAGGGTGTTTGTTATCTAAGAGGCAGTTAATTAATCAGTAGGACTATTTTGTGCTTTGGAAAGAAAGGGAAAACCTAGGTGTGCCATTGTTCCTAGATTTGACCACAAATCTGAGGATTGACTGATTTAGAAAGCCAAAAGGAGAGAGAGAGAGAGAGGGAGACCTTGATGTCCAAGTCCAGCAGTCCCTGCTAAATAATGTATTCACACCTTGAGGTTGAACATGCCTCAGAGGTGACTGACTGCTACCGTAGCCCACTACTTCCTGTTTGAGTTTAAGTGAGACAGCAGAAGATTTACCTCTTCTATGCTAAGCAGATTTGCAGTGATATGGTATGAACGTCATACTAATATAGGTTTAGGTAGGCATATGGTGCGAAAACAGGGTACACAGCAGCTTGGAAATCTGCATGGCCTACCCATAATAGACTTGGCACATAGCAGGACTCTAGCAAATTTTTTTAAGGAATGGGAAAATATAAGCGGCCAATCTAAACCTCTCTGCAATACAGTTTTCATATCTGGGACAGCACAACCTGAGATCTTGATTCATTTGCATAATAAAATACCTCCCCCAAATAACAACTGTTAGAATAATGACTTCAGAAGATTGACAAGCCAGATTTCTGCTGATGACGGGAAGGGGCAGAGGTTTATGACTGTTCATCTCTCAGCACGTGGCTGTCATGCATCTTGTCAACACACCACTCCTCGGCTGACCCAGGATGGAACACAAACATTTGCTTTGTCTTTAATCACAAAGCCTGCTGGGCCACTTCTGCCAAATACCATCCAGTGTCCTGGGCCTGCAGTTTAATGTCCTGTTCACTGCAGTGATTGTACTCAGTGTTAAATAATCAGTGAAAAGTTACTAGGACCGGCAACTTGTGACTCAGTGTGGGATCAGTGGACCAGCTTGTTAGAAATACAGGCTCTCCAGCCCTGCTCCAGGCCTACTCAATCAGAATCTGCATTTTAAATCAGATTTCTAGGAGGGCTTTAAAACATTCAGCTGCCTAAGTTTTGCCCCCAAGAGATCATGATGGGCACTGGGAGTTTTTTTTTTTTTTTTTTTGGAGACAGAGTTCTATTAAGTCGCCCTCGGTAGAGTGCCGCCATAGAGTCACAGCTCACAGCAACCTCAAACTCTTGGGCTTAAGCGATTCTCTTGCCTTAGCCTCCCAAGTAGCTGGGACTACAGGTGCCCACCACAACACTGGGCTATTTTTTGGTTGCAGTTGTTGTTGTTTTAGCTGGCCCGGACTGGGTTCGACCCCACCAACTTCAGTGTATGTAGCTGGCGCCGTAACCACTGTGTAATGGGTGCTAAGCTGGCACTGGGAGTTTTAAAAGCTCCCAGGTAACTCTCTGTTCCTCCCAGGTTGAGAGCCCTAGCTGTGCTTCAGAACCATGTATGGTGCCTTATAGTCTTCCCCCAGAATCCATGGGGGATTGGTTCCAGGGCCCCCCACCCCCGCTGCCAAAATCTAAGGATGCACAAGTCCTTTATATAAAATGGCATAGTATTTGCATATAATCCAGTCTTTAAAATATCTCTAGATTACTTATCATTCCTAATACAAAGTAAATGCTATGTAGATAGTTGTTGGACTGTATTGTTTAGGGAATAACAAGGGAAAACGTCTGTGTGAGTTCAGTACAGATATAATTTTTTGGATCCTTGATTGATTGAATCCATGGAACTCAGATATCCTGCACTGTGTACAGACAGATGTCCATGCCCCACCTTGGAGGTCCTGACTTCAGTAGATCTAGGGTAGGTCTCATGCATGTGCACCATAACGGAAGTTACCCCAGCTAACTCTGAGGCTCAGCCATGATGGAGAGACCTAGTGCCATGTGGAGATGAATATAGGATTATTCTGGAGTGGGGGCTCCAAGTTCCATTCCCCCACTGAGCAGGGCTGCAGAAAGCTAAAGGTCATATACATCACGAAGTGCTTTCTCAGGGATTCTGGAGCCCTTGCCTCAGATATCCCACAATCTAAGCCAAGGAACAAAGTGCTAAGACATTCAATAGTCCTTTGAATAGGTGTTCTTCACACATGAGATCTTTCTACCCTAGTACAATATATACTTTCCTGAAGCATCTCATATTTTAACAAACCACACACTTAAATCACATACTTAAAATATAAGGGTTCCTGAGGAAAATAGCATTCCCAAGAGGTCACTTGGGAAACACACCATTTTGAAACCAGAGACTAACAAAAGCAAGTTCATTTGGACTGCCAAGGGAAGTGGCCCAGGCTGGCTGGAGGCTGCCATAGCAGATATTAAAAATACACAAGATATCTTTAAACCCACTTTGTAGTGAGGTTTATTTTTTTTCATTTGAGTTATTTGGAGACGCTCCATATCCACCCCTGACTGAACAGATAATTTGCAAATATTTTTTCCCATTACAGAGGTTGTCTATTTGCTCTATTGATTATTTCCTTAGCTGTTCAAAAGCTTTTTAAATCAATCAAAAATTAAAGTCAAATTGTTGATTTGTTGTTATTGTCATTGCCATTGGGGTCTTAGCCATAAATTCTTTGCCTAGGTCAATGTCTGGAAGAGTTTTTCTACATTTTCTCCTAGAGTTCTTATGGTTTCATGTTCTACATTTAAGTCTTTTATCCATCTTGGATTAATTTTTGTGAGTGGTGAGAGAGATGGATCCTATTTCATCTTTATGTGGCTATCCAATTTCCCAGCATCATTTATTGAATAGGGCTTTTCTCCCCCAGTGTATATTATTATCTGTTTTGTCAAAGTTCAGTTGGCTGTATGTGGATGGTTTTATATTTGAGTTCTCTGTTCTGTTCCACTGGCTTGGGTCTCTATTTTTGTCCCACTATGGTGTTGTCTTGGTTCCTATAGCTTTGCAGTATAGTTTGAAATCTGGTCATGTGCCACCTCCAGCTTTGTTCTTTTACCTTAAGATTATTTTGGCTATTCAGGCTCTTTTCTGGTTCCAGGTAAAGTGTAAAATTATTTTTTCTAGATCTTGAAATACGATGTTGGTTTTTTGTTGTTTTTTTTTTTTTTGGCCAGGGTGGGTTTGAACCCTCTGGCATATGGGGTTGGCCCCCTACTCCATTGAGCCACAAGTGCCACCCATGATATTGGTATTTTGATGGGGATTTCATTGAATCTGTAAATCAGTTTGGGTCGTATGGACATTTTAATAATGTTGATTCTACTAATCCATGAATGTGAGATGTTTTTCTGTCTCTTTGTGTCATCTGTGATTCTTTCCTCAGTGTTTTGTAGTTCTCTTTATAGAGATCTATCATCTCCTTGGTTAAGTCTGTTCCTAGGTATTTTGTTTCCTTTGTAGCTACTGTGAATGGTATTGAGTCTTTGTTTTGACTCTCAGTTTGATTGTTAGAATGGCTTTTATTAAAAAGTTCCCAAACAATAGATGCTGGCAGGGATACCAAGAGAAAAGAATGCTTACACACTATTGATGGGATTGCAAATTAGTAGAGTTTGTGTGGAAAACAGTATGGAGATTCCTCAAAGGACTAAAAGTAGACCTGCTATTTGATCCAGCAATGCCACTACTGGGTATCTACTCAAAGGAAAAGAAGTCATTTTATCAAAAAGACACCTTCACAAGAATGTTTATTGCAGCACAACTCACAATTGCAAAGATGTGGCTCAACCCACATGCCCCTCAATTCATGAGTGAATTAACAAAATATGGTAAATGTACACCAAAGAGTACTACTTGGCCACAAAATGAACGCCTGCAGTTTTGTTCCATAAAAAAGGAAGAATTGATGCCTTTTGCAATAATCGGGGTGGAACTGGAGACCATTATCCTAAGGGAAGTAACTAAAGAATGGAAAAACAAACACCATGTGTACTTGCTGTTAAATTGGAGCTAGCAGGTGAGCATATATGTGCACGGAGGGAAGTGAAGTTCAGTAGGAATCACCCAGCAGGGAAGGGGAAGGCAGGGAGAGGTGAAAACCTACCTAACAGGTACAATGAACACTATTTGGGTGATGGGCACACTTATAGCTGCAGCTCAGGCGTTACAAAAGTGATCCATGTAATGAAAAACATTTGTACCCACATAGTATTTTGAAATAAAAAGATGATTATGTAAAGCAATCTTTTTTTTTTTTTTTTTTTTTTTGAGACAGAGCCTCAAGCTGTCCCCCTGGGTAGAGTGCCGTGGCATTACAGCTCACAGCAACCTCCAACTCCTGGGCTCTAGCGAGTCTCTTGCCTCCGCCTCCCAAGTAGCTAGGACCACAGGCACCCGCCACAACGCCCGGCTATTTTTTGGTTGCAGCCGTCATTGTTGTTTGGCGGGTCTGGGCTGGGGATTCGAACCTGCCACCTTAGGTGTACGTGGCTGGCGCCTTAGCCGATTGAGCTATAGGTGCCTAGCCGTAAAGCAATCTTAATAGTCAATAAGGAAATGTATAATTATACTTGGGCTTTTAAATTATTTTTTAAAAAATATTAAAAAGTATATACAAGATAAGAGAGTGGAAATGCTGACAATGTTTTAGTTAGAGCAAGCTGGAGGGTACTGAGACCTCAAAGACACAGGTGGATCTCTGAGCCAGCATGGCTGCTGCTTAGCACACAGGCCTGGAGCTCTGCTTTGGAGAGAGGTTCCCTGGGGCAGGCTCTGTTTTAAATTCTGTTATTGTTAAAATACAACTTGAAAGGGCTGCTGCTGCCAATGCAAAAATTGAGTTAAAGGCTTTTTCCTTTTCTGCTCAATTTTACCTAATTTATTTCAGCTATTCAGGCTCCCTTTGCCAGGAAAGCACTGCATATAGACTGACACATCCTGACTTCATCCCCCTACAGACCAGTCTCATGGGCTAAGTTAGGGAAAAGAGACAGCACCAGGGTCCCCGCCATCTCCTGTTCAGGTGCTCCTAGTCTGCTCTGGGTCTGCAGAACAGTGTCTCAAACTGAGGGCCCAGATTATTTGCATGGCAATCACCAGATGAGGTGCATGTTTAAAAAATGCAGGTCTCTAAGTTTTACCCCAGACTTGCTGAACATGCTTTTTCTTTCCTTTTCTTTCTCTCTCTCTCTCTCTCTTTTTTTTTTTTCTGAGACAAGGTCTTGCTCTGTCTCCTGGGCTAGAGTGCAGTGGCATCATCATATCTCACTGCAACCTCAAACTCCTGGGCTCCTCCTGTGTCAGCCTCCCCCATGTAGCTGGAACTGCAGGCATGTACCACCACTTCTGGCTGAGTTTTCTATTTTTTGTAGAGACAGCGGGGAAGTGACTGGGTTGTCTCACTCTTGCTCAAGCTGGTATCAAACTTCTGGCCTCAGGTGAGCCTCCTGCCTTGGCCTTCCCAAGTGTTGGGATTACAGGCATGAGCCACTGCTTTTGGACTGACTGCATTTTTCATAAGCTCTCTGATCCATGCTCGTGGGCCTTAAAGTTTAGAAACCACAGTCTTAATTATATAGACTTAGAGTGACCACTACAATTTGAGGCATGTCTGTAAAGAATCACAGAGACTTTAGAAACAACAGGAAGTTTAGGGTTCCTCAAGTGTAACCCCTCTGCTCTAAGAGGAAAGAAGAACTCGTGATTTGAATTGCCTTCTGCTTTCTAGTTGGCTTGCTATAAATGCAGCTTGTTCTTCACCTGTTGGGGTAGCTGAAATAAACATAGGCTCTGATTTATTGTAACTAATCCAGAACAGGTGTGCCATTTACAGCTGCACTTTATTTTGCAGATTAGTTCAATGACAGGAATTCAGGTGGCTGCCAGGGAGGCTGGTGAGAGGAGGGTCAATTCGCTGTAGGGTGGGTTTTAGAACCTGTGACAAACTCTCACCGCTGCCCTCAGTTGACCCTGAGTGCCAGGGACAGGTTTCATTGGCCTTCTTTTGCTATGACTGAAGATGAACCTACATCTCCAAAAGGAGATGGAAAAAACATTGATCTATTGGGGCTATTTGGGAGTAGCCCCCAAATAGATAAATGGACAAACCGAACTGAATAATGAGTACAGAATCCACTAGTGGAATTTGGTTTGTGATAGGAAAAAAGGCTTTCAGTTTACAAAATCTTTCGTGATGATAC
Source organism: Galago senegalensis (assembly GCA_963575145.1). Lineage (NCBI taxonomy): Eukaryota > Metazoa > Chordata > Mammalia > Primates > Galagidae > Galago > Galago senegalensis. The sequence goes on from CAUYTI010145275.1 coordinate 6,492, forward strand.
CATTAGCCATCACGTGGAAAAAATATCACTACCTTACAGTAGGCCCCAAATAAACCAGGATGAATCTCTGAGCTAAACGTAAAAAAAAAAGAAAGCTGTAAATGACTGTAAGAAATGTTGGAAACTATTTTTATGAACTTGAGAGATACAAGGTCTTTTGGGGACAAACCCCAAATCAATATTTTTAATTATATCACATTAAAATTTTTCTATATAATAAAAATACCATAAATAAAGTGGCACATTTCATGTGTAGAACATATATAATAGACACAGATTAATTTCCAAAGTAGATAAAAAAAAAAACAAATAGATAAGAAAATACCCCTTGCCGGGAGCGGTGGCTCACGCCTCTAATCCTAACACTCTAGGAGGCCCAGGTGGGAATATTGCTTGAGCTCAGGAGCTCAAGACCAGCCTGAGCAAGAGTGAGACCCCGTCTCTAAAAATAGCCAGACATTGTGGTGGGCACCTATAGTTCCATCTACTGGGGAGGCTGAGGCAGAAGGATCACTTGAGCTCACTTTAGCTACTTCACTTAAGTTGCTGTGAGCTATGATTCCATGATACTCTACCCAGGGTGACAGAGTAAGACTCTTTTGAAGGAAGAAAAGAAGGGAGTGAGGGAAGGAAGGAGGGAAAGAACCCCTAATCAAAATGTTTTAAGAAGGTAAATAAAAATACAAAAGGTCAATAAACATATGAGTAATTAGGAAAATATAAATTTTAGAAACATAACATCTTTCACCCATCAGATAGACAAAAAATTAAAAGGATCATAATGTCAAGTTGAGATTCTGGTGAAATGGGTACATTTCAAGCATGAATGTTATTTGGCAGGTTTTTTTTTTTAAACTTTAAAAAGGGCATTACCCATGACACAGAAGTTTTACTTCTCAATATTCACTCTTGAGAAAAGCTTGCACAGGGTCCAAGGAGACATGTAACATAATGTGTGCTGCAGAATTATTTGTCTAATGAAGCAGTTAGGGGCAAATGGCTAGATAAAATGTGACCCATGCAAAGAATAGACGCATCAAAATGTAACATAAGACCAGAAGAATATAGTGCAAAATAATATAATCAACACGATCCTATTATGCGCTCCCAAACCAACTCATCACAGTATGTGTTCTTTGCACATACATATTTATTTATTTATTTTCCATATAGAATCTCACTCTGTTACCCAGGCTGGAGTGTCATGGTGTCATAGTTCACAGCAACATCAAACTCACTTGAACTCAGCAGTTTGAGACCCTCATCCCTTTAAAAAATACAAAAATTAAGCAGGTGTGGTGATATACAACTGTAGTTCTAGCTACTTGGGAGAGTGAGGCAGGAGGATCGCCTGAGCCCAGGAGTTTGAGGTTACAGTGAGCTAGCATAGCACTCTAGCCAGGACCACAGAGCAAAACTGTCTTCAAATAATAATAATGATAATAATAGCAATAATAACTATTCAAATTCCATAAGGAAATCAGATTAACACACCACAAATTGAAGCTGGTAAGATTATGATGACTGCTAAATTTTGACTAAGGGTGGAGTTAGATGCAACCAGGTGAGAAACCCCATTGATTGGCCTCCAACATCCAGCTTACTTATGAAATGATCTAATTATTTCCCAAACAGACACTGATGAGGCCCTGCCCTATAGCTATGCAGTCCTAGCCACACCTGAAACTCAGGTGAAGACAATTTCTAGCACCTGACAGGACCCCACTGCCAGGTAACTTTTTTCATGGCCCGAGAGTTTGCTTGGCCACACAGAGCAATGTGTCTAGAAGTCAGGAAAGTCAACCAATGGGGGTAGGAGTTGGTAGTTAATGTCCCAGCCCCATCACACACCACACACACACACACCCGTGGAATGATTCTAGGGCTTTCATCACACACTTCCTTAGAGTCCCCATCTGAGAAGTCCCCTGCTGTCCTCAGGGGCAAACTATTCATTTATGGCTATTCAAATTGTTTACTGGCTATTTTTTCTTCCCCATCTCATATTCTTTCTTTTTCCCCATGTTTTCTGGGATCATCTCCCAAACAAACGGTGTCCAAATTCTTTCTTGGAGTCTGCTTTTGGGAACTCAAGACAACTTCCTACATTCTCCAGGATGGTGTGTTTGTTAGCATCAATGACCCTACATTGATGCATAGTTATCGCCCCAAGTGCACAGTTGACATTAGGGTTCACTGACAAGGTTGCACAGTCTGTGGGTTTGGACAATGTCTGATGATGGATCTACCACTGAATTCCAGAATTCTACTCTAAAGGAAAGAGCTGCTCCCTGGAGGTCACGTTTCTGGCCACAGTCTACTAGTTTAGAACAAGTAGCAACAGCACTGGTCACCCAAGAGTCCCTCTGGCCTCTCAGCTCTCAACCCTTGCAGACCTTATTGCTAGTGACCAGCCCTGGCTAAGGCAGACCCCCACTGCCAGGGCTTTAGTGTCCCAGTTGGCATCCTGGCAGCCCTGCTGCTTGTTGGACCATCTCCACTGTGTCTCTTATATCACTTTAAAAACAACAAGCCACTCCACCCCCCAGGCTACCTATCAGGTTACTGTCAAGCTACAGGACAAAACCGGATATATTTCAGTCATCTTTGAGGTCACAGATTATTGGGTTTGGGATATCCCACGTGAAATGGCAAGGTGGAAGAGACGCCCCTTTACCCTGAGTTTCCATCATGTAAAACCTAAAGGTTCACATCTGAAGGTGAAAGAACAGGGGCACTTATTTCCAGAGGCAGGGATGCTGCGGCCCTGGCCCTCAAGGATTTGGGGACCACATAGGATAGTCCTGCTCTCCCTGGACCTTGTCAAAGTGCAGCTTCCAACTCACCAAGTCTGGTGGAGCCTGAAATGGTGAACTTCTAGCAGACTCCCAGGAGGGATTCCCAGTGGCCACACACGGCTCAGGGTGTTCCTCAGAACGTATTTAATATGCCGCACCTTCCCTCCCTTTTCCCTCCACCTGCTTAACTGCCCACTAGCTCATGACAGCTGACATGCATTGACTAGGAATACTGGCCAGGGACTGGGCCAAGTGCTTTGCTGCGTTAGCTTATTTCATTATCTCAACAACCGTGGGAGATAGATAAATCCAGGCTCTGCATCAGGAAGCAGTGGAGCCTTGCTTTGAACAGAGTCTATCTGATTCCAGGCCCTCAGCTCTATCCATGACGTTAAATAGCTGCTCTGATTCCATTTTAGGTCTGAGTTCCTTAACTCTCTTTAAAACCAAAATAAACTCTTCGATAACTACGGTCACCTCTGGTGAAGGGGACTGAGTAGCTGGACAGCAGGGTGGGAGGGACACTATATATGCTTTCACCTCAGACCTTGTGAATTTTGTACACATCTGTGTAAGAGAGACAGAGAGATCTATTCAAATAAGTCAATGAATAGTTTTAAAAAATAGTTTTGAAACAGGCCCATGGAGTACCAACAGCTGAGCCTGTTCCTAGTACAAGTTCCCAGGGTAAGTGGATGAGAAATTCCCCACCGCCCTGGGTCTTCAGCATCACCGCTGAGATGGGGAGATTCTCCCAGCCATGCCCCCCTCATCCTTTGGAAATGTGCAGAACAAGGCTGGCCTGTGACTTCCTACCAGATGAGAGATGATAGGTTTGGCACCTGGTTGGCAAGGACTTTTCAGAGTAGGTCTACTCTATAGTAACAATTTGATGAGTAGAAAATATTGGTAAAAATGAAAGTCTGCTATATAAATATAAATATTGAAAGTCTGATTTGAGAATTCCTTCCCTTCAGATAACCTGGCATAGGTGTGAATTGTACCATCTTTGCTCTTTTGTGATATTACACATTGACAAAGAGGAGAAAATCGTGACCACTAAAAAATGATTGGACTTGGCACTGTGAGTATTCAGATAAGATTCCAACCACAGTGCTATCTCCCAGACCCACGCTAATTGCTCTGTTCATGAAAATGTTGAGTTTTAACATGTATTTTAAAGGAATGTAGATTGGGCGGCACCTGTGGCTCAAAGGAGTAGGGCACTGGCCCCATGTGCCAGAGATGGCAGGTTCAAACCCAGCCCTGGCCAAAAACTGCAAAAAATAAAATAAAAATAAATAAAGGAATGTAGGTTAATTACTTTCAAATCCAGATAGTGAGTGAATCCCATGCTAAGAAAGGTTTACAAGAAGAGGCTGTGGCCTACCTAGGTTTTACTGATTAGATGAGCTCCTGATGTAATTAGTCCTTGTCAAGAGGGCTCCTGTTAGAGCAGTGATTTTCAACTAGTGTGCTGCAAGAATTTTAAAAGATCATTAATTAAATGATTTTCAAAAGAAATTCAAAGCACAATAAGGACTTTTTTTTACACTTTTTAAAATTGATCAACATAATTTAAGTGTGCTGCAGAATTTAACTATAGGTTCAAATGTGCTGTGAGATGGGAAAGGTTGAAAATACTGTGTTAGAGTAACAGTCAGCTCCGTGGGGATCCATGTCAGGGGTCTGACAGTTAGGGATGTTCCAGTTTGGCTGGAACTTGGGATATGTAGATGATAACATTAGGAAAGTTAGAGCTAAAGTCTGGGAGGGCCTTATTAACCTAGGAGTGGGAAGAAGCCACACCAAATATCGTGCAAGAACCACATTTCTCATATGTTCAAAATACCTTTGGATACCTCCCCTGGCCCCCAAAGAAATCACTAGTCCAAAATCCTTCATTTGCTTCACATATAACCACAGGGTCCTATTCCGCTGACTGCTCTTTGACAGAAGGAATAGAGGAACATCCGCACCACAGAACAAACAGAAGTCTCTGGAATGTGGCTCAGCCCACGCTCAGGTGTAAGACGTATTACCATGGCTCTACCTAAGTGCCACACATTCTGCAGACTGCAGAAACCATCCACCTGGATCTTTTGGAGGTCCTCAGCCCCTGTTCCTCAGGGCTGTGGCGAGATGCCCTTGCACTGTCCTTGGGTTGTCAGCTCACTGAGGTCATTGATGAGAGTTGATCACCTTGACGTACATGGCCTCAGGTCTGGTGGCTCCCTGCCTTTCTGTGCTACACCAGAGTCATGCAGATGTCACATAGCCATGTCCTCCCTGGGCTTTTGCTGCCTCTGTGGCAGCAGCACTGTGCTGGAAGCTGGGGGCTGAGACACCAGCTCCCCCTTTCCTGTCCTTCACCCCCAGACCAGATAACTTCTCTCTCAGTCAGGGAGGGAAGTCAGATTCCCTTCAAGTCTTGGTCAAAATACTCAGAAAGAGCATTTGTTTGTCCAGTGAATATTTATTGAAGACCTACTATTTGTAAGGCCCTTTCTATGTGCCAAGGATGTGCTAAGAAGCAAAGCCAAGCCCCAGCCTGCAGCAAGCTTTTTTTCTGGTGCAGAGAATGTACAATAAGCAGCCAGACATGCAGGGTAACAAATCAGCAGGTGATGAGCTCTCTACAGACGAAAAAAGCAAGATAGGACGTGGTGTGCTACTCTCGGAAGGGCACCAGGCCTCTTAAAAATCTTCTAACTGTTCTGAAAATCCTGCAAATTCCTCTAAGATCTTAAGCATTTGATGCCCAAGAGCCTGGGAGTCTGCAATGCAGGTTGACTCTCTTTTTCACCCTTCTAACTCCTGCCCTTGGAGAGGCAATGAGGAATAACTTCTCCATCTGCTTGAGTGGGGACAGAGCAAGAAGAAAATCCATGAGGAAAAGCAAACATGGTGTAATAGCCCCTCAATGACCAGGCAGTGGGAGGGGAGTGAGGTGTGTCACTCCCCAGTAGGGTCTCACTGTGATCACCAATCCCCCAGCTCAACTTCTGAGTGGCAGTCTCACTCTTGTGCTCTCGAGAGGACTCAGGGTGGAGTACACAGCACAGAGATTAAAGAGGGGCAGGACAGTTCTCAGCTGCTGAGTGTGCCAATCCCATGTCCAACCTGGCCTTCAGAATTGTTACTGTGCTAACCCTTTCAGAGGACCCAGAAACTCAGAGGATTGGCTTGAAAACATGCAAACAGTTTGAACTTAGAAAAAGTCAAATGTGCAATGCAGCAGGAGAGGCCCCAAGCCCAGGCAAATCACATCCACCCCTCAGGCTGCTCCCTTGTCCCCCATTTCTCTCCTCAGTTACCGTCATTGAGAGGGGCAAGGGCAGGGGAAGGCAGAAAAGAAACAGGAGAAAATCTGCAGCCGCCTTTTCCTGGGCTCCTCCAACACCATCTACCTTCCTAGATTATGAACATCTTCTTTGCAAAAAGGCTTGGATGAACTCTGGTTTTCCATGGTACTTCAAAGTTCTCAATCTCTCGACATGCTATGTGCTAAGATTGTACCTGAAGGCCCTGCCACAAGGCCTAGTCCCCCCTGGCCAGATCCTCCTGGCTCTGTACCTCCAAGAAAGGGGAGAGCAGAGAAGCCTGTTGGTCTTTGGCTGACCTGAAGGACCAATCACACTGATCTCAGGGACCCGGGTGTGGTCCTTAGGAGAAGCAGAGACTGGGAACACTTGGTAGGCTTCTGGAGAGGGGGCATCCTACATCCAGTGGGAGCAGAAGCAAGTCCATGTTGGTGCACAGAGATGCTGCTGTCTGTCTCGTGATGGAGGAACAGAGCCCAGAATGTGACCTGCGGTGACACAGAGAGGGAAATGAACTGTGAAACCTGTCACACCACATAGCGACCATTCGGCCTAGTGCACCTTCCCAGGCCACTGTGCCCAGAGACACAGGAGCAGCAGACTTTCTACTGTTTCCATCCTGAACCAACTCAGCACCTCCTGGGAGCACTGGACACAGTGCCTTCATCTTCCCCCAAATCTACCCTGTTGGCCAGTGGTCCCCAACCTTTTTGTCTGTTTCATGGAAGATAATCTTTCTATGGCCTGGGGTTGGGGGGGATGGTTTGGGGATGATTCAAGTGCATTACATTTATTGTGCCCTTTATTTCTATTATTATTACATTATAATATCTAATGAAGTAATTATACAGCAGTAATTATACAGTAATTACTCTGAACTCTGATTAGGCTGTGATGTAAGCTATGGGGAGCGTCTATAAATGCCCATGAAGCTTCGTTCACTCACCTCCTGCCGTGTGGCCTGTTCCTAACAGGCCACAGACTGGTACCAGCTGGGGACTGGGGACCAGAGTTTAGAACTTTCATACAAAGGACTGAATTGTACAGTGGCTCGTTACAGCCCCAGAGCTGAGAGCTGAGCTAACATGTGTTTATTAAACTCTCTTAGTGTACTGAGTACCGTAGCAAGCAGCCTCAGGCCCTCCAATATCTCATTTACAGGCAAACTTCCTGAGCTGGAGCCCTGCGAGTGGTCCTTGCTGCATTCCTAGTCTTCACCCCCCACTGTCTGTCAATTCCAATCCTACAAGAGTCTCCTGAATCAAAATCATTCTCTCTGCATTTGTTTTCAAGAGCTGCCATGACAAATCACCACAGTCTGGGTGCCTTCAACAGCTGGCATTTGCTCTCTCATAGTTCTGGAGAGCTGAAGTCTGAAATCAAGGTATTGGCAGGGTTGAATTTTTCTAGAGGCTTGAGGGACAAGCCGTTCTGTGCCTCCCTTGGGCTCCTGGTGGCTGTTGGCCATTTTGGGCACTCCCGGGCTCATAGCTGCATCTCGCCCGTCTCTGCCACCGTCATCACATGGCCTCCCTCTCCCTGTCTCTGTGTTCAGATTTCCTTCTTCTTATAAAGATACCAGTCCTGTGTCAGGGCCCACTCTGATCCAGGATGACCTCATCCCCATTTCCAAATAAGGTCACATTCACAGGTGCCAGGGGTCAGGATTGAACGTATCTTTTTGAGGACACATTTCAACCCACTCTCAGGCACCATTGTAGCCCAGGCTTCATGGTTTTATCTAGACCGATGCCATGGCTTTCTGCTTAGACCGCCAATGATCGCTCCTCACAGAACATGTGAGTGTTGAACACCTCCCAGCCCAGAATGTAAGTTTCAAGAAAACAGAGACTCTGCCTGTGATGTTTTTCCCCCAGGAGCTAAAACAAGGCCTGAAACGTAAGGGATTTCCACAAGTATTTGTTGATTCAAGGAAATGAGGGAATTAATGAATGGAAACGTGTAGTATGAATAAATCAATTCTGTACTATTCCCTGATACCCTTGCCCCTTCTCTTTTCCCTGAAGTAGAAGGAACTTCTCGGTAGATGGTGTTTCCACGTATAGGATAATTATTTGTTTGCCCAGCTAGAGTGTCGTTCTGTGAACTACATTCTGTGAACTACGTGGGGACAGATGCTGAGCCTGATTCACCTTTGAATGCACAGAACAAACACAGTGCCCATCCGTATTTGTTGACCTGAATGAAATCTAGTCAAAGAGGCGAGAGAGAAACATGAACACTCGTGTTCCCCTACCCCGGCAATTGTTTGCCTCCACCCCATGTGCAGAACTGAGGCGGGGGTGGGAGGAGGGCAGGAGATAAAATTGCAAATTCTGTAAGTTCCCGTTTCTGCTGATGCTTGAAAAATGATCTTTCTGAGTCAGCACAGGTATTTTGATACTGCCTTGAGATTTGGGGCATTTTTTTTTTTAAAGTCATGGTTTAAAAACAAGTGCTTTCACATTTACCATCAAACTGGTAGGGGTGGGTGGGAAAATAACCATCATGAGAATCTTTGAAATTGCTTTATCTTTTACGTTTCTAGCTCAAGGTCTAAATCTGACAACATCCTTAAGGAACTCCCCTTCCCCTACCTCTCCACAGGCTGATGGGAGAACGTCCAGCTCAGGCATGCATTGGTCTTCATAAGAACATTCTGATGGGGGCAGTGCTGAACACAAGGTCTAGAGGGCTGGGCTAGTGACAGAGGTAGTGACAAGAAATAGTCTCTGGGCTGCACCGAGTTCCACTGTCCAGACAGACTTTGCTCACCATAGAAGTAGCCATAAGCTCCAGGTGAGAGCCAGCCTTCCTAGAAGCTCTTGCCACTGAAAAGTCACTTCGAACCTTTCTGTCCTCAAGTCCATACCACCCAATCAAGTGACAAATTTCACTGCTGCATGTGGATGGCAAACTGGAGACTGCAGGTCAGGGGGCCAGCAGGACAGGTGGCCAGTAGGACAGGCTGGAAAGGGATGGGGGGCTATGGAGGGTTGAATAGTGTCCCTCCACATGTATGCTCACCTGGAATCTCAAAATGTGTTCTTAATTAATATGGTCTTCGCAGATATAATTAGTTTAGACGAGTTCACACTGGATCAGAGTGGGCCCTAATCCAGGGACAGGTGTCTTTATAAGGAGAGGACACACAGGGAGACATATGGCGGGAAGAGGGCCTGGGGACACAGGCGGAATTGGAGTGACATATATACAGGTCACAGAATGGCAAAAACTGCCAAGAGCCCCGGAAGTGGGAAGAGGCAAGGGAGGACTCCAGAGCCTCTGCAGGAACGTGGCCTGGGGATGCCTCGATTTTAGGTGTCTGGCCTCCAGAACTGAGAGGATAAATGTGTAATGTTTTAAATCACTCAGTTAGTGGTCATTTGCAGCCCAAGAAAATACATATAGCTGCCAACAGTGTACACAGGGAATTATGAGGAGAAAAAGATTCTTTTTTTCATTTCTGCTGCTGAGACCTTCAGAGTAGCTCAGGGTCAGCTGGGGAGTGAAGTGGAGATGGTGATGGGGTTGTATTGTGATAGGAGGGCAATGGAGGCGGTACTGTGATAGAAATGGGTGGGATGGAGTCCTCTGATGGACCGTGATGGGATGGGGCTGTGCTGTGATGGAGATGAAAAGAAACAAGTGTTTGTATTTGTCAAAGCAGGACAACCATCTTTAAAGTCAGGCTTTCTTGAGAGAGGAGTTTTCTAACTTTCTTTCTTCTTCTTAGATCAGGGTGTTATCTCTGCATGGTCAGAAAGCCAGAGTGTGTCCTTGGAGATGCCAGGGTGAGGAAAGTGACAGAGACAGAGTCTGGGCACAGACGGACACTTGGGCACTTTTCCCTGTGCTAGGGGTGTGTTGGAACAAGCTAAGGGAAACCGAGAGGATGGGAGGGCTTTGCTTCCCTTTCAGGACATGGGAACCAGCCACCTTTCTACCTGCTGCTGTTAGTGGCTCACATGCCACCTTGCAGAGGGCTGGGGCAAGCAGGCAGCACTTAAGAGGGTCGTACTCCCCAGAGCAGTGCCAGAGAATCGGGGCAGCTCAGACTTAGCCAGAGAGAACATCTGCTCTTGTCCATCCCTCCCCCAAATCCATGCCTGTGCCTAGGGGCTCGCAAGGAGGACTAGATCAGTTCCAGAGACAGACTTGCATTTACTGATCCTTCTGAGAAGTAATGGCTGTGAATTTTCAAGCCACCATAGGCACAAGTACTAGTTCTGTGTGTGTGTGTGTGTGTGTGTGTGTGTGTGTGTGTGTGTTTGCTTTCCTTGCTCACATCACAACATTGAATCCCAAACATTTTCTTTCCCTCTTGGTTCTCAAAGGATTTCTCTGCCATCTTCAGCCTCCCCGAAGCTCCTTTGTGAATCATCATGTTTCCTTCCACCTGTAAGGGGCAAGTTTATTTTAAGGAATCCATCCAAAGGGGTCCCTGACTTTCTGGCCAAATCTGCACCACGGTCCCCTCCATGTTCCACCCTACCTTTGATGCCCTTCATGTCAGAGCCAGGACTCTAGGTCGCTGGCCCCGGCCCATGAAACTGCCAGGTCACAGACCGCTGTACATTTTCACTCATGGTATCACTCCCTATGGGTGCCATGGAGCCCTCAGTCTCAGTCAGAGGCACTGGGGCGCCTCAAAGGTGCAGCAGTGAGTCTCAGTAGGAGGAGCCCTGACTAACTTCCCCCAAGGCTCTTTATAGACATGATCCCGGGGCTCTTTGTACCACAGGTGTGGAGACTGCCAAGCAATAATGCATGTACTCGTGTATTCTCATGCCTTTTAACAAGGGAACAATCCTTATTACCCAGGTATTCTTCCCCTTTCCCTTATTACCAAGGTGTTTCTTTTCTGGCGTCTCCTACACCTTCATCTTAAAAGTACAGGTGTTTGAAACTTGACCCTTGCATTCACATTGCAATTGTACAACTCTGGTCCCAAAGTAAACTGGACATCCTCACCTTCAGTGCCTGGTGCCTGGCTACAGACACAGAGTCATGCTCATGTCTTCTGAGGGGCACATATTTGTAACATGATTAGAACAAAAGATGCTTTGCTGGAAAGAGAACACAAGGCTTTGGTTTAGATCCAAGGAAGACCCAGGTAAACCAGGCACCGAATTATTAGTGATAAGAGAGAGTTTAGTTCAGTGGGAGCTGCACAGTAACTGAAGCACAGTTTTTCAGGTAGGAGAGCAAGATCTCAACAGAGGCCGGAAGAGAGAAGAGAAGTAGCCTGAAGTGACAAAGCCTTCCTGCATATGTTGGCAAAGGGATGTTGGACCAAGGTCAGATCGGATGGCTGGCCACTTACTTTGCGTGATTTTTGAGCTGTGTGCATTGCACCAAGTTGAACAACACTCCCTATGTCCTCTCTCAGGAATCTCAGCGTCTCAGGAAATGTTGTTTCTTGTGCTGTCCCTAATCTAATCAGGCAGCCATTTTTGCCTGCGAGGTCTTCATCCCCTCCCTCCTAGGGGTGCCATTTTCTGCTGATTAGGCAGCCTGAGGACATACAGCTGTCCTCCCCACTTATGAGAGGAGACAGGATATAAGGAATCAGCAAACCCCAAACCTGCCTTTTCTTCTCATTTTTTGGTGACAAACACCTGAGGCAGACGACCTGCCTAATATTTATGTTTACGTTCAGATTTTCCAGTAGCCGAATGATGGCTGCTGTGCACTTTGAAGCCCACGCTGAATAGGCAAAGTACTATTGTAGTAACCATGACAAGTATTTCCTGTTTCTAAAGTTTACAAGAACTTGCTTTGTATAATGTATTATTGTCAGCGCAGTACGGTAATTGCTATTACCTTGGTTTTGATTTTGCTCACAAATTCTAGAAATTATCAAGAGAGATACTGATTTGAAAATATTCTCCTAGAACCTGATTAAGATTTCATTTTCTCCCCCTTATTATCCAGTCTGAAATCTGCAGTGCAGTTTCAGTCTGTGGGATGTAAATAACACGCATATACTCGCCCCAGGCTCGGGGCTCACAGCAAGGATTCATTCTGAGGCTCTATGGGCCCTTATGAGGGGATCCCTGGGCCCCCTGAAATTATATGCCATGTTGTGTGGTTAAAGCAATATTTGGGGGGAAGATATTACTTTCATTGGCTCTTCAAAGCAGTCTGTAGCCCTCAAAGGATTAGCAAAGTTGGAGGCCCATGGTCATTGTCTCCTATTCTGTGGCTGTGATGATTGTTCTTTGTTTGAACTTGTCTGTGAGCCTCTGGAACTCTGCAGGATCCATGTAAGGGCCCACATTCCATCGCGGTGCCATCTACCAAAAAGACCGCCACTTAGCCCACAGAGAAGGAGGGAAGAGGCACAGAGGAGCTCAGCACCCCACTGTGTCTTCCCAGCCCCTGTCTGGAGCCCCCACCGGCAGGTAGCAGAATACCAACACTGCCGGTAACCAGGAGGTCTCTCTCCAACCACTCCCTTCACTGTGGGAGAAAGAGACTCAGAAAGATCTGGGGACTTCTCCAAAGCCATTTCCTGCATAGCAAGATCCAGGACCAAACCTGGTTTTCTAAGGCCCAAACCTCTTTGCACCACTTTCTCTCACTTCCTCCTTCAAGTCCTGGTTCCACGAGACACACACACACACACACACACTCACAAAAATCCAAAGACTATTCAGAAATGCAGGGTGGAAGTCAAGAAAAATCCTTGGCTTTCACAGTTCCATCTTTTCTTATGTTGGCCTGTCGTTACACTTTATGGAAGTTCGGGCTCCCTCCCCAGCCCAGCAAATTGCTATCTATGCAGGAAAAGACAGATGCATGGGGGGTGGGGAGGTGGGGGAGGACTGCTGCATTTCTGTCCTGTTTCTGGTGAGAGTTTGCCCCTCCATGGCCTCCCCTGTGTGTCTATTTGACCATTCCATTCACATTCCATTGGGCCCTCCAATGGCCTCCTGTGTGTCTATTTGACCATTCCATTCACATTCCATTCCTGTTTCTCCCTCACAATGCACATCTCAAGGTCCCTCAAGCCATACATTACTATGCCATTTTACAAATATAAACTTTGTTGATACAGGTAAATACTTAGAGCAGGGCCCACCATGTGTTAAATAAAGGCGACCTAGGGTTTACCCAGGAGCAGCCATGGTCCCCACCTGAGAGGCAGGACACACACACACCAAGCCCTTTCACTTGCACCAAGGTACCAGGCAAAGGCCCACTGAATGCACAGACCCCTTAGCTCTAGGAAGGGCATGAGTCATGGAAACCCAGTCCTCTCCCAACAAGAGATCACATTAGCACTTTACAAACTATAATGTGCCTAAGAAATCAAGGCAGGATGGTCACACCCGCTGACTGAAGATTTCTTGCCTCCCAGCAGGGAATGGAACGAAAAAGAGCTGGTCAGATGACAAGGGGGTTCAGGAGCAGATTTCAGAAATCGGGGTATTTTAGAAGAATCTCAAGGAAGGCACAGTCTTCTACCTTATTCTATGCTATTTTAACATTAAGTGGAGCTTTGTTCTGGGCAACCAGGCAACTCCTAAAAATAGACTCTGGTTCCTGCAATATTCTAGTTTGCCTTTAAGCTTTCTTTGGCTGGGGACTGGGCTATCTGTTTTCAGTTTCGCAGCCCCAGGTGGTATGGATTTGATCTATCAAATGACAAACCGAGGGAATGACACGGTGCCTATTGTGAGGGCTCAGCAGATATTATGAAAGGTTATCGGTGGAGGAGGCTGCCTCAGCCTGGGGTGGCTGGAGAGAGGGGAGGTTCTCATCTGAAGATTCCTGGAACCTCAGGGGAACTGGGTGACGTGAGGACAGCTGTTGAAGCACCTGCCTACTCCAGATAAGGAAAGAACATGAAAAGAAAACATACACACACAAAGAAAAATGCACTAGAGAAAGAAAATTATGCACAGTAGACATATTGGCACGTGGAAGCGTTGCCTCCTGAAGCAAGGCCCTGAGTGAGGGAGTGCGTTTGGCTTTAGACCCCTGGCCTCTCTCCTCTGATGATCGTCTTCTCGTATTTCCCCATTCTCCCTCCCCCACTCTACTTCAAGTTCACCTTGCACAGGCCCTTTTGATCCCTTGGCATTTTGACCAACCCCTTGAGCTCCTTTTCCAGGAGCCGCACCCCTTGCCCTTTGGGACACTGTCCTTTCAGCTAATCCCTACCCAGAGCTGCCCAGTGCCTCCGGAGGGCTCCAGGGTGACCTTCACTTGCCTTCTCCTCTGCTCCTCAGGGATGTGTTTTTCTCTGGCACCCATTCAGGTGCCTTTAGCCACGGTTGACAGAGTCACTAACAAATAGTGGCCTAAAACATAGGGCCCTTTGTCGTTCACAGGCGGCCTGGGGATGAACAGTACTGAAGATCTCACCCCTGGGCCTCATCTCGCTATGCAGGAGATGGAAGAGTAGGTGGTTTTCCAGCTGCCTTAGTTGGAAGTAGCAAGAGACAGGGGGGTTGGGGATGCTGTTGAGTTAGTCACCCAGTAGTGTCTATGCCTCTGCCTTCTCTAATCCCCAGGCCAGGGCCCTGAGACTGCACTGAAACGCTGGAGAATAACCTTGGAATCGGTACACGAGAGAGCGCAGCCTGTGAGCGTTGTGCTGCGGGGATGTTGCTGTTAGGGTGGAAGAGGGTGAGTCAGTGGCGACCTGCCACGCCTCGTCCTGGCACAGAGCTCTTCGGTCCCATCCACTCGGCTTGTCGAGAATTGTTACTTATCTTTTCCACGTGCAGCTTGTCTTTTCAACTGGATTATAAGTTATTTGAGAAGAGGGATCTTACCTCACACCACCCTCCATTGTTAGCGTCATGCACTTGGCTGGGATCGGGTCACTGGCATTACGGATGAGGAGTATGACCCTGAACGTCATGGGGTGGACAGAGAGGAAACACACCTTTCCGTTGGATCCGTGGCAAACATACGCAGGAGGCAGAAATTTTGGAAAGGCCAGCAAATGAAAACAACGTATTGTTTAGGAAATCAGAGGCATTGTTGAACGGGGTTTTGGTTGGAAAATGGTATACAAGCATTCAGTTTTCAAACTTAAGGCTGCTTTCTTTTTTTTTTTTTTATTGAATGTTTTTTATGTACATTGATACTCGTCTGGGGTACAGTGTGGGGTTTTCACATGCATTCTGAAATACTTCCATCAAACTGGTCAACACAGCCTTCATGTCATTTTCTCAGTTATTGCTTTAAAATGTTCACATTCTACTCTTAGAAAGATTCACCTGTACCCCTA
>CAUYTI010145279.1:0-30508 GCA_963575145.1 Galago senegalensis
CTGCAACCAAAAAATAGCCTGGCGTTGTGGCGGGCGCCTGTGGTCCCAGCTACTTGGGAGGCAGAGGCAGGAGACTCGCTTGAGCCCAGGAATTGGAGGTTGCTGTGAGCTGTAATGCCATGGCACTCTACCCAGGGGGACAGCTTGAGGCTCGGTCTCAAAAAAAAAAAAAAAAGAAAGTTATTATAAATTTGAGATTTTTGAAATGTCTAGGCATAGACTGTAAACTATTGAAAGTTATTATAAATTTGAGATTTTTTTTTCTTTTTCTTTTTAGAGACAGTCTCACTCTGTTGCCCTCGGTAGGTGCTGTGGCATCACAGCTCACAGCAACCTCCAGCTCTTGGGCTTAGGTGATTCTCTTGCCTCAGCCTCCCAAGTAGCTGGGACTATAGGCGCCCACCACAACACCTGGCTATTTTTTGTTGCAGTTTGGCCAGGGCCAGGTTTGAACCCACCACCCTCAGTATATGTGGCCAGTGCCCTACTCACTGAGCCATAGGTGCTGCCAATAAATTTGAGATATTAATTGTAATCCTCAAGGTAACCATAAAAGGATAACTAAAAAATATACAGAATGGAAAGTAGAAGGAAATTAAAATAATATACTACAAAAAATTAGTTGAATCCCAATAAGAAATAATAATGGAAGAATTAAAGAGCAATAATAAAAAAAAACCACGTAAGACATATACATATATAAATCAAATAGCTAAATGGCAGAAGTAAATTATTTGTTATTAATAATCACATTAAATATAAATGGCACCAGCCACCACTCCTGGCCAGAAATTTATTTTCTTACAATTCTGTGGGTTAGATGTCCAAGTGTAAATGGATTAATCTTTCCCATTTAAACATAGATTTGCAGCTTGGCATCTGTAGCTCAGCAGCTAGGCAGCTGGCCACATACACCTGGGCTGGCGGGTTCAAACCTGGCCTGGGCCTGCTAAACAACAATGACAACTGCAACAAACAAATAGCCAGGCATTGTGGCAGGCGCCTATAGTCTCAGCTACTTGGGAGGCTGAGGCAAGAGAATTGCTTAAGCCCCAGAGTGTGAGGTTGCTGTGAGCTATGACACTACGTCACTCTACCCAGAGAGACAGTGAGTCTCTATCTCAAAAATAAATAAATAAATAATAAAAAGTAAACACAGATTTAAAAAATCAGATAAAAAACAAGATCCATTAAGTTTTTCTCTTCCCCTAAGCATCCTGCGGTGATCTGTGAAAATAGTTTGCTATTCACTTGACCCAGAAAACCCCACAAAGTCATGTAAGTCAAGAAGTTCAAATCTTCAGGGTCACTTTAAGAACACACATGAAACTGCCCAGGGTATGCATATACAAAAAATCACCAAGTATCTGAAGGATATCACTTTAAAGAAACAGTGTTTACCATTCTGACCTTACTATAGAGGAGCTGGTAGATGTGCCCAGGCCAAACAGTGGGGCTGGACACAGGGTCACTGGCCCAAAAAGAGTACAGAAGTTTTGCTGCAAATACTTAAAAATGCAGAGAGTAATGCTGAACTTAAGGGTTTAGATGTAGACTCTCTGGTCATTGAGCATATCCAAGTGAATAAAGCACCCAAGATGTGTTGCTGAACTTACAGAGCTCATGGTCGCATTAACCCGTACATGAGCTCCCCCTGCCACATTGAGATGATCCTTACTGAAAAGGAATAAATTGTTCCCAAACCAGAGAAGAGGTAGCACAGAAGAAAAAGATATCCCAGAATCAACTGAAGAAACAAAAACTTATGGCACAGGCAGCACCAGTAGCTCAATGGGTAGGGCACCAGCTGCATACACCAAGGCTGGAGGGTTCAAACCCATCCCGGCCAGCTGAAGTCAACAATGACAACTGCAACCAAAAAATAGCTGGGCGTTCTGGTGGGCCTGTAGTCCCAGCTAATTGGAAGGCTGAGGCAAGAGAATCATTTAAGCCCAAAGAATTTGAGGTTGCTGTGAGCTGTGTGACGTCATGGCACTCTACTGAGGGCAATATAGTGAGACTCAGTCTCAAAAACAAAACAAAACAAAATTTATGGTACGGGAATAGATGAAACATAAAATAAATGCAAATAGCAGTAAAAAAAAAAAAGAAAAGAAAAAGATCCATTGATATAATGCCTAAATATTACTCACTTTTTTTTTTTGAAGACAGAGTCTCACTATGTCACCCTCCATAGAGTGCTGTGGTGTCATAGCCCACAGCAACCTTAAACTCTTGGGTTCAGCGATTCTCCTGCCTCAGCCTCCCAGTAGTTGGGACTACAGGCACCTGGATATTTCTTTGTTCTAATTGTCATTGTTGTTTGGCAGGCATGGGTGGAGTTCGAACCTGCCAGCTCTGGTGTATGTGGCTGGCACCCTAGCTGCTGAGTTACAGGCGCCTAGGCCATATTACTCACTTTTAATATCAGTACACAATGACATGAATATAAAAGATGGAAAATTATATTCCATGCAAATAGTGACCAAAAGTAAGCTGAGTTGAGTATATTGTTATTATAAAAATAAACTATATCTTTTAAAAAGTTTACAAGAAACAAAAAAAGGACATTATATATTGTTAAAGAATTTGATGCAGCAAGATGATATAATCATCAATGTTAGAAATCTGCCATCTTGCTATTTGTTTTCTATTTGTCCTATGTGTTCTTTGTTCCTTTTTATTCCTTTGGTCTTTGTTTGGATCAATTGAGTATTTTGCATGATTCTTTTTAGTCTCCTTTGTTGCTTTAGTAACTATAATTTGTTGTCTATTTTAGTGGTTGCTTTAGGGTCATAATATACATCTATAAGTCTACTTTCAAGTCATATTGTACTAATTCACATACAAAAAAACCTCCAAAGTATATAAGCAAAAATGGACAAAACTGAAGGAATAAAGAGACATTTCTACAGCAGTAGATACTTCAACACTTTTAATAATGGATATAACAACCAGACAGACTATCAATAAGGAACTAAGACTTGTAAAACAATATTAGCCAATTAGCCATAACAGTCAAATATAGAACCCTCTACCCAACACAGCAGAAGGCACCATCTTCTCATGTGTCCACTGAACATTGTCCAGTATATACCACATAGTAGGCTACAAAATAAGTCTGAATAAATTAACATTGTGCAAAGTATTTTTTCTGATCACAATGGAATGAAACTAGAATTGAATAACAGGAGGAAAACGGAAAATTCATAAATATGTGGGAATTAAACAACACATTCTTTTTTTTTTTGAGACAGAGCCTCAAGCTGTCCCCCTGGGTAGAGTACCATGGCATTACAGCTCACAGCAACCTCCAACTCCTGGGCTCAAGCGAGTCTCTTGCCTCCGCCTCCTAAGTAGCTGGGACCACAGGCGCCCGCCACAACGCCAGGCTATTTTTTGGTTGCAGCCGTCATTGTTGTTTGGCGGGTCTGGGCTGGGGATTCGAACCCGCCACCTTAGGTGTACGTGGCTGGCGCCTTAGCGGGTTGAGCTATAGGTGCCGAGCCACACTCTGTATTTTTAAACCCAAACTTTAGCCTGCCACTTCTTTTTCAAATATTAGAGATAAATTTCTCTATCTAATGCCAGTTTGAGCTTTGACCTTCCCCACCTCCACCACCAGGGTTGCCAGATTAAGCAAATAAAAATACAAGATACTGGGAAAATTTCAATT
This sequence comes from Galago senegalensis, assembly GCA_963575145.1. Classification (NCBI taxonomy): domain Eukaryota; kingdom Metazoa; phylum Chordata; class Mammalia; order Primates; family Galagidae; genus Galago; species Galago senegalensis. Next base: position 3,677 of record CAUYTI010145279.1, read on the forward strand.
TCAGATAAATAAATAATTTTGTTTATTAATGTGAGGGTACAAACCAGGTCACAATATTTGAATTAGTTAGGTAAAGGCCATTTTGCAGTTGTCCCACACCCAAAAGATGTGCCATACGCCCCTACATTGTGCCTATTAAGTGGGAGCACACCAATCTCCTCCCCTGCTCTAACCGTCCCTCATTCTTCCTCTCCCCAACTTGAATTGAATTGAGTTTTACTCCTCTGTGAGCATGAATTAGAACATCTACTGGTCATATTAGTATTGAGTACATTGGATATTTGCTTTTCCATTTGTGATACTTTACTAAGAATAATGTGTTTCAACTCCATCCAGGTTAACACAAAAGATGTAAGGTCACCATCTCTTATACCTGAACGTATTTCAGGGTATAACAAATAATTTTATTAGTGCAAGTATATCCCAAACGTTATGTGGGATACACTTAAATTTTTTTCATTGTTTATCTGAAACTCAAATTTAACTGGCCATCTAATATTTATTTGACAGCTAGTCCCTCAACCATTCTATGAAAACATTTAATCCCAAATTCACATATAGCAGACACATTTCATCATAATTATTGTCTAGCAATTATCCACAATCTTTGTTCCCAGCATCCCTCTCTATTCGGTTGCATGCAGGATGTCTCAGATAGTGAGCTCTAAATGAGACTTTCCATCTGAGCCATCCTGAGAATGCTACACTCACAGAAGGAGGTTCATTGCTCAGGTTGCTTTTGGCAGTGTGGAGAATTCACAAAGGGGGAAGATGGAAGACATGGGGCACTTACCAGTTGTTAGTTGGAAGTCGGAAGGGACTCAGACTAGGTGCAGTTTTCACTGAATTCTGGAATTGTGGGTTGGCCCTGGCATTTGCCCTGGGACATTCAGCTCCTAGATAGTGAAGGAAGTCTGCTTTTTACATCTCTGACAGCTCCCCCCAGACCTTCTTGAACAATTCCTGGTGGGGGCAGCTCCCCCCACCTCCCTGGGCTATGCATCGCCCAAACAAGAGAACAACTCTATCTGCTGCCTCAGCCTCTTAGTCCAACTCCATTTCTCAGGAGAGGAAAATACAGTTCAGAGAGGTGAAAGCAGTTTCCCTCAAATCAGGTAGTTCTGGTAAGGCCCTCGGACTCTTTGCTCCTCTCCTTTTCCACTGAACTCTGCTTATTCTTTTTTTGCCTATGAGAAAACCACCAACAGTTGTTATTTTTTTATGTCAAAAAACAAATGTTAACAACCTAATCATAACCTGATCATTTGTTACTCTTAAATCAATCTGAAAAAAACCAAAAAAGGTGCATCCCAGGGATGTGATTAGAGACTTGTTAAGTGCGTGTGTGTGTCTGAGTGGGGGCCACCCTGGGCCTGAGGGGCAGGTAATAGGTGAGCTCTCTCAGGTAATGGGTGTCTGATTCCTGACTCTGCCTGCTCCCTGCTGCCTGCCAGGCTGTCTAGGGAATAGCACAGTGACTGACAAGGGGATTTATTTCCACCAGCAAGAGAATGGCTCTTAATTTACAGCCAGCTTCACCATAGCATTAGAGCTTCCTTTTTGTAGGCAGTAATAAATCGTCTTATCACCAGTGCTGACATAACATGCTCCTTCTTAAGTGCACTGTAATTTTTATTTTTAAGAGAATATTCATATTTGATGGTGGAGCTCATGGGCATCTGAATGTCTCTCTGGAGAAAAGGACTTTTTTTCTCTCTCTTTCATACAGAAGATATAATTCAACTCCCAAATGGGTACTGGCAGGAGTTAGACTTGACTTTTGAACAGACGTTAGGGGCAGATTTTAGGGACATTATAGACCCTTGATAGACAAAATGACTTGTCCTTCAGTAGGGAAGCATCAAAAGGTTGGGAATAGCCTCTACAGAGTGCATCAGACTGGGCCAGCTTGTTGTCTGGGGGGAGACAGTGGCAAGGGAGCAGGTACAGTCTCAGTCTTTCCATCCCAAAGGACTGGCTTCATCACCACCCTGGGGACCCCCTCTCTTGAGTTCCTCCTGACAGGAGGGCTCTGGAGGGTATAATAGACAGATGGAGAGTAAAGAAGTCTGAAGCCCACCCAGGGGGTCCTGGCTGGGGCTTACTCAGCTGGCCAGTCTGGGCACTGTCTTGTTCCTCCTATTTCCTTTAGGGGGCGACAGTGCAGCCCACTGATCTCCAGGGAGCAGTTCTTTCCCAAGCCTCTGAGTTCCTGCTGCAGAGCCTATCCTGGATGGATGTAGCAGATCTCACCATGACCAGGGACTCCCCCAGCCCTGTCTCCAGGGACTCCCCCGGCCTAGGGAATCCCACTTCCCCTTCCCTCAAAACTCCTGTGCTTTGATCCTTGGCCAAGGATATCCCTCACTGCTTGGCAGGAAGAGACGGGCCCTCTGGGCATTGCTTGGCTCACTCTTCTGCCTTGTCTAGTCAGCCCATCCATCAGCCTCTCTAGTCTCCAGAATCTTAACTGTTCACATAACAAGACCTTGGGCATGGTCCTTCCTCCTGCTGAGCCTCAGCTTTCCTGTCTGTAAAACAGGAGACATGAGAAACCCTGTACAGAGTGTTTTAGAGACATCTGAGACACAAGAGTACACAAAAGCCTCACAGAGGGCTCCATAAATGAAGGTCTGTTTCTCTTCCTCTGCCATTATTCCTTACCTCCTTCCTTCACTGATATTTCCCTCCTTTTCATCAGGTACATATAGGAAGGAGCTAATGACCCTGTGGTCCTTCTGGGTCTAAGATGTGGGTATGTCTGTGTTAACACAACTACACCCACAAAAGTTCTTCTAAAACCATGTACATTTGCAAGTAGCAAGCAGACATTGCTAAACCTCTGGCCATATGATAATAGTTCTTACATATTGCTGTCTGAGTGCCAGACACAAGCTGGAGCACTTTATTGAAGTTAATTCATTTGAGATGGACACAGATACTTAGTTGGGAAAACTGAGAGATTAACATACAGACCGACCTTGATTTGCCCAAGGTCACACAGCTAGGAAGTGACAGAGCTTGGACAAAAACCCAGGTGGTCAGTTCTGAAATCCATGCCCTGATCTCAGTCTTGTATTCCTGCCTGGGCAGTCCTGGGCACTCGGACCATTCCCTGCCTATCCCACAGGACAGGACTTAAGGGTCAGTTCCTGTCATTCTGTCTTGTGGCCCTGTTGTGTGCTGTGGCAAATCCTCAGTGAACTTTGGCCTGAAAGATTGTGAAGGAGAAGGCTCCAGACATCCTATTTATCAAAGGACCATGAGGATTGAATTAGACTTTCTAATTCATGGTGATGACCATCTGTGACCCCTGACTGGTACCTGCTTAGGAGGGAGCACACTGATCCATGTTGCTGGTTCCTAACAAAAGATCATTTTATACAATGGAAAAAAGAGAAAGGACTCAGAAGGAGATAGAAAAAGAATGTGAGAATCAGCCCCAGTCCAAAAAAAAAAAGAGCCAGACACAAAATGCTGAGCCACAGAAATGTTTGAGAAACAACAATATTGGATGGCAGGAATCAGTAATATTGTCAGAGTTCCTCTGAGTGGGAGGAACTTTCGCTGTGGCAGGTGGCCCTGAGGTTGGGCAAGGCAGAACCTGCAAAGGGTAAAGGACTTCCTCGGTCTTACTCCTACAGGAATAAGAGAAAGGGTCTGTTGGGACCCCAGATCATCACACACGCAGCTGTTTTCTCTGCTGCTGGTGAGTTTGGTATTGAAAGAAAACACAGCAGGAATGATTTTGGCCAGGTTGGGGATTTAAGAGAGTTTAGATTATAAATAGAAGTACATAAAAAGCCTCCACAGGATTTTTTGGAAGCCCTAAATCCATCACGTAGACCCAAGAAATTTAAGAGGAACCACTTAGGTTTTGGTAAGGTCTAAATATAACTTGGCATAGCACCCTTCCACCTGCCACAATTAGGCTGTCATGGTTCACATATCAGCTGTCACCACAACTCTTGCCAGCATCTGCCAAACCAAGGACACATGTCCCAGGAGGTTTGCTGACAGTATACCAGCTGCTAGGTGCTGCCTTGTCCTGTGTGATGACTTTACTTGTTTTCCCCCAAAAGTGCCACCGTTGGTCTCATCTACAGTGAAGGAAACTGAGGCACAGAAGGTTAGGTGCCCTATCCAAGGTCCTATAGCCAGCAAGTGATGAGCTAGATGCCACTCTCAGCCAAGGCCCACATGAAAGGCAATCCTGCAGGAAGTTAGATGCTAAAATCAGCAGAAAATTATCACAGCACCTGCCAGCCTCTGTACCTTGCTTCTTGGACACTTGCAGTCCTCAGCCTTCTCTCCTCTCTGAACCCTCACTCAATGCGTGGACTCATCCTGAAACACCTTTGCACCCCTGTAGCTCCAGCTTAAGAAGCCCAGAGCCCACTCTGGTCACAGGGGTGCTCAGAACCTCTGTGGGCTGTGGCCAGCTCCTAGAGACCTATAAACAGGTTGTTGGCTCTTTTTAAAAAATCATTATAACCTAAAATAGAGGAAAAGACAACCTGGAGAGAGTGATGCTTAGGAATAAAGCTGGCCATCTCATTTACAAGAAAAATTCAGGGCTCTAATGAAAAACCGGGCTCTATTGGGCAGCCTTTGCAGCCCTGCCACCCAGCACCACACTAGCAGATTCCTTCTCCCAGGCTCTGGAAGAGACTGCAGGGGGAAAACACTCTATCAAAGGTTCTATCTTGTTGGAACAGGGGTGGAGCAAGTATACCAGGTCTGAGGCTTCTTCCTACCAGTGAGAAATTGGGGTTCAGGGAACCCCTCTAAATGGAGAGCAGCCTCTGAGACCCCAGCATGGGTCCAGCACTGAACTGAGGTCAACTCATCACCACTGGGCCTGAAACATAAGGCCATACAGCTGGGTGAGCTGTTTTGCCTGGAGAGGGAGAAGGGGAAATTGGGACACAGGAAGGGGCTTTAGAAGAAGGTTTCACAAGGTCACCTCTGGCATGGACCTGGCAGAGGAAATCCAAGCAGGTGGGAGGGGAGCAGAGAAAGGCATGCTCAGAGAGGGAATGGTGAAAGACAAGGTGCCCAGGCCTGAATGGCCAGTCTGTCTAGGAACAGTCAGTGGCCCTATGGTGGGGCAGGAAGAGCAAGAAAAACAGTCCCAGCTTGCTGAAGCCCATGCTCCTGAGGTCTCCACCCAGTGGAGAAGACTCAATGATGACCTATGTGGGTTGGCAAGAATGCCTGGGAACCTAGACTCCAGGGACTGTAGAGGGTCGCTAAGGGGCAGCAGCTGGATGCAGAGAGACCACAACAGCCTGTGAGCACATCAGGGACCTCAGCTGGGGGGATGGATAGGGAGTTAGCAGAGACTGTGATGGGTCACATGGAGTGACACCCCTGTGAATGCCACAGAGCACCAGGGGTGGTGGGGTTGGGGTGAGGAAGGGGCACAGGTCACTATGGGTTAGGGAGGCCAGAGAGAATGGAGATATTGAGAAAGGAGCTGATATGCGGGAACCAAGATGTGTCCTCCTGAAGACAGAGTGAGGCTGTGCTTTCAAGCTTGAGAGCCCTGACTGGTTGGGGCTGTGGGAATGTCCCTCCTCTGCCATCCACTCCTCTTGGGATCCAGTCCAGATTCCTGCTAAGAAGGATGAAGCTGTTATGCCAGCATGTCTTGCCCTTCTCCCACCACGCTCAATTCCCCTGTCCCTCTGATTTCCCTCTAGCACCTCCCCTTTACCAAGCTTCCCCCTGCCACAGGGACTTTGCACACACAGGTCCCACTGCGGACATTCTGCTTGGAGTTTGAGGCCACCTCTCCCAGGGATGGGACTGACTGTGCTACTCTGGGGCTACCCCTCCATCCCCCACCTTTAGCACTTCATCCCACGAGCACCATTTCCCACCGCAGTAAATACTTAGTGTGATCTCTGCTTTCTTGCTTAGGTTTTACTGATAGTCCATTCATCTGGCTGTTTCTTGCTTATTTCTTCAAGCTTAGCTTAAAAGTCACTTCCTCTAGGAACCCCTAACCATGACAAGCCCCACTCTGTGTTTTTGGGGGTGTCATGAAGCACTTTTGGAGCACTGTAAAGACTTCCGAGTTTTCTCTGTGTAAGACTGATAGCCCAGGAGGAATTTAGAGCTGAAGATCAGGTCTGGTCTGTTTTCCCACCACCCTCAATGCTGAAGACTGATTAAAGGAGGCAAGGGTCACATAGGAAAGCTGTCTAGGAGGTTGTTGAGTTTCACCAGATGAGAGGTGAAGTGGATTGGCTCAGGTTAGTAGCAGGACCATGGTCAGAGTGGCCAGACTCTGGGTGAATTTCAGAGGTAGAAACAAACAGGTTCACTGACCTCCAAACAGGGACATGTTGGGGTGGGGGAGGGACTAAGGGGGGCCGCAGGCTCCTCCTAAGCACTGGAAAGGGCAGTGTTGGTGTTGACTGTAATGGGGGAAACTAAGGACAGGACGGGCAGAGGGATGCTTTGGGGACCAGGCAAGGCCAGGTGCTGGTTTGTGAAGTGTCTTAGCCAAGAGGAGAAGTGCCAGGTCAAGGTCCACACCAGGGATACGCATCAGGAGTTAAGGTGAGTAATGGGAGGTATGAGAACAGCTGACCCCACCCAGTGAGGGAGGGTGGATAGAAAGGAGCAGCGGCCTGATGGCCAGGGCTTAAGGCACTTGCCTGCTAAGAAGGGATGGGTCCTGGAGCCTGAGGAGGGCAGCCACTGAAGTAGAGGGGAGCCCAGAGGTGGGGGCTGGGGACTGCATGCCACATGAGGAATGTGCATCAAGGACAGGGGTGTCATGCTGTCAAAAGCTGCAGGAAGGTCCCCCAGACAGGTACTAAAAGCTGCCCACTGGGTCTAGCAGCCTGGAGGCTCCTGATGTCACTGGGAGCTGTGGGCATGGGTGAGGAGGGTGAAGCTTGACTGAAGCAGGTAGAAGCAAAACCAAAACAGTGGTGAGGCCAACTTTTTGGAGGAGTTTGGTCTTGCTAGAAAGGGAAGAAGAGAAATGGGAGGGTAGATGGAGGGAGCCTTGTGGGTATTTTAGACAGATGAAATAACTGCATGTTTGTAGGTACATGGAGATAATTCAGCAGGAGGAAGGGGTGCTGTCAAGGGGTGCCTTTAAGAAACTGGGATGGGCTTGGATCCAACATAATAAGAGAAAGGGAGGCCCACAGGAGGGGCAAGGACCAACTGTCACCTACAGCACCAGGGCAGGTACAAAAGGAGGAAGAAGGTCCCTTCTGGGAAGGAAGCAAGGTCTCCAGCTGAGGGTGAGGTACTGGGTGGAGAGAAAAGGAGGGGTGGGTGTAGAGCAGCTTTCTGTGAGAGCTCTCAGGAGAAAGCAAAGTGATGTGATCTTCTCTAGAATCCGGTGGTGAAGGCAGGAGGACACAGAGAGCTAGTGTAAAGGATAGTAGGGAAGGAAGAGCGGAAGCTTTCTCAAGGTTGGAGGCTCTGAAACCATGTCACTGAGGGAAGGACCTGGGGGATGAGAAGGTAAGGAGGGCCTGCAAGGCCAGAGCACAAAACTGCAGAGGTGAGACCCTCTGAGATCTGGATACCAAGCAAGGACAGCTCTGGAGAGGGCCAGGGCAGGAGGTGCAGAACCAATGGCATTTATGCCTTCTATCCTCTATTCTCTTGGGGGAAGAGAGGTGTTACAGGGCAGGAACTGCAAGAACTTGCCAGTTCCTCAGCTGCCCCCTGCCTGCGAGATCCTCTGCAATGCACTTTCCCTGTGATGTCTTTGCACTCAGCTTCTCAAAACTATGCTTTTGTAGATGGGAATAATTTTCCAGCTCTTCTCTTCCACTTGTCACTGCAAGGCCCCCACTGACTTTGCAGTGACAAGGGAAGGCATCCAACTTCCTGATTCCTCTCACTTGGAAAGAGGGCTCAGGCAATGGGCCCCAAACGTATCCTGGAGTTAAAGAATGTCTCTATACAGGAAAAAGAGGCACATCCTGCTGCTGGATTAGGGTAAAATGCAACTCCATCCTTGGGTTCTGCTTGGCATGGGGTGGGGGAGGTGGGGAAAGTCAGTCATAGCTGCTTAAGGCCAATGAGGTTGTTATAAATGTATTTATTAAAATGTATAGGATATATTATTCTAAATAACATTTGAGCCTTTCTTCTATTCCCCCCCTCATTTGTTCTCCCCTTTCTTTGTTCTCTCCTTCCCCTTTCCTTCCTCAACACCTCTCTCCCTCCCTTCTTTTCCTCTTTTTAGTAAATATTTGTTTGGAGTCTGCAGTGTGCCTCAGAGAATCTACATGGAGGTGATATAATAGACAGAGAGGCAAAGGAGACAGACCCCTGGGGGATCCTCCCAGCAGCCTTCCTGAGGCTGTATCTTGCTAACAGAATCCTAGTTAACAGAATCTCCAGCTGGGGCAGCAATGTGCTCAGGGAACGGTCTCCCGGTAGGAAAACTAAGACTGATCCAGGTAACCTGGATAACTCTGTTCACATGGTCAGTGATTACTTGGCAGCAGAGGATGGACATGTGACCCAGTTCTGGCCAGTGGGGCTTCTGAGGAAATGGGCTGGGGGTTCTGGGTGTATCCTCCCTATGAAGATGTGAGACATTTCTTTTGAAAGAAGGTCACTTCTGCCCTTCCTTCCTTGGAAGCTGTCTTGAGAGGATACAATGTGCCAATATGTGGCAGTCATCTGGGACCATGAGGAAAAAGACAGATAAAGTATAGAAAAGTTATCTTGAGTCACCTTAGATCTATCTACCTATCACCAAATTCTTGTTAGTGAAATAATGAACTGACTTAGCTTTTTCTGAGATAGGATCTTGCTTTGTTGCCCAGGCTGAAATGCAGTGGCAGCATCATAGCTCACTGCAACCTAGAACTTCACTGGGATCACTTAAATGATCATCCTGCCTTAGCCTTCCGATTAGCTAGGACTATAGGTATGTGCCACCATGCCTGGCCCCAACTGTCCCTATTGTTTTCTCTCCTTTTAGTTGTGCATTCCAATAATTGTGACCAAATTCATTCTAACTGCTGCATCAAGGAGGAAATTAACAATTGTGATCTTCTATCGCAGGTGGCTCCAAGCCTTCTAGAAGCTGAGGCAAAAAAATAAACCGGATGAATTGCAAAGCGCTCTTTCATTCTTACTCAGGAAAAGATCTCAGTGAGTTTCTGCTTTTCTTTTGCCCCTAAATTCTTTGTTTACCATTAAATTTCCACATGAGAGTTTATGAAAGGAACATGGGGAAACATAATTGCTAGGGTCATCATAACTGTTTTGCAGGAAAGGCAGTTTTCACTAGACTCTTTCTTAAAATAAGTAGGATCTAGGCTGAAAGGTAGAGTCTAATCAGGGCAGCGGATCCTTTGGTGGGAGCTTCTTCATGCCCTCCCCACCCCAGATGTTCACATATCCCCCTGGAGGGAGCACAGCTCAACATGAATGAGCACATACTAAATAGACCACTGAAAGACACTGTTAGCAGAGTGGAAGACAGAGCTCAGAGACGGATATGGAGCTGGGAGTTCTGGGGGAGGGAAAGACCCCTGACCCATCACTGCTGAAGGTGGTAGTGAGGGTGTGATTTGTGAGTGAGTGAGAGATGTGAGTGAGAAAGAGGACTTGGTTATTTGTAGAAACCCTGATCCTGGGTAAAGGCTTCCTTGGGGTGATGTGAGGGAGCTGCTAGGAAGAAAGTAGGGCAGTGGTCTATTCTTTCCTGGTGCCTTCCTTATCTTAGGCCCACTTGCTTATGTGACCTGTGTCACATATTCCCAGGGACTGGATTGTGTTTATCTGGGCTCAAGAAGCTCTGTCAGCTCTAAGGAACCTTGTCACTGTATGTCCCAGCAGGTACCTCACCTCTGCTCGCTGTGCAGCCCAAAGCATGAGAGAAATGTAGTATCTGCAAAGTCAAATTAGCTGATTACTTGATTACTTTAGGAAGAGACTTTGCCTTGCCAAGAATTCACAACAGATTTTCATGGGAAAAGAAATACTATACTTGCTGTACCTTTTCTGTAGGATGTTAGTAGATGCCAGAAGGGGGATAAAAGGCAAATACATTTAGGAGAATTCAACAGGTATCTTTACTGCAGTATGTCTTGAAGGTATTAATACCACACATCATCCAATCGAAGAGATTCCCTGGATTGGAAGATGTATCATTTTTATTACTTGGGGGTGGGGAGACAGAGTCTCACTCTATTGCCCTGGGTAGAAGGATCCTCTTGCCTCAGACTCCCAAGTAGCTGGGACTACAGACACCTGTCAGAATGCCTGGCTAGTTTTTCTATTTTTAGTAGAGACAGAGTTTTGTTCTTGCTCGGAGTGGTCTCAAATTCCTGAGCTCAAGCCTACCACCTCAGCTTTCCAGAGCACTAGGATTACAGATGCAAGCCAGAGGCATCATTATTTTATACATTACTGAGAAAGAAAAAGTGTGCTTTTACTCACAGGAGACTCCTCCATAAGGCTACACTTTCATTGTACAGGAGAAAAGAAAAAGGAACACACCACACAGAGAGAAACAGCAAGAAGCTCTCTGGTCTCTACCTTGACCCTGGTGAATGAAGGGAGCATAGGAAGAAATGCCCTGCAGTCTCCATTAGAACCATCAGCTGGCTCTCACTCTGAGGTCACAGGAGCTGGTGCCCCCAGATCACTGACAGAAGCAAACACAAACTCTCTCTGGAAGACCTCGGTTTCAGTTTAGGCTGGTGGTGATTGCAAAACACCAATTAGGAGATGTTTTCTGATTTTAGCATGTCCTCATGGATGAGGACAGTACATTTATATGCCTGTGAGCCCCTCAGAGGAACAGAGTATTTTGCCCTACCTACCCCATCCCACTGGGGAGCTTTTGGCGTCCAGTGGCAATAGCAGTCACCATTGCTGACATTTATGGAGCACTTACTTAGTGCCAGGAGCTGAGTGAGATGCTCTACACACATCAGCTCCTGTCGTCCTCACAGCACCTCTGCCTGGGAACAGTGGCGTCACTGTCATTTTTAGCAGAGAAATTGAAGCAACTTGCCTGGGGTTGCACATGAGTAAGTGACAAAACTGTGCTTTGAGTCCATGCTCCTCCCCAGTATCCCGAAGGTGGTTTCCCTTAGACCTTCTTTGAGGAATGCCATGCTGGCTCATTGAACCTAGCATATTGCCCCAAATGCAATTTTCCAATAAAGTGTCTACTGCCTAAATGGAGGTGATTACTTTATCAACTTCTGTCTTGATACATCCAAGAAGGCTGTGCAAAGCCTTTTGCTGTCTAGTGGTCTTGGGTACATGGCTCAGCTCCTGGGTCCCAGCTGAGCAGTCCTATCATTGCTATTAAGGGATCGGCTATGGGTACAAGAACACGTAATTTAAGAATATCTTCTCATAATTCAAGAATATCTATTTCTGGTTTGGGAAGATGTTAGTATAAATATTGCATCTCTGTATGAGCATCTCCTAAAGCTTCCAAAATATAATCAGGCTCCAATCACCTTTGTGGTCCATGACCTATCCCTCCCCAGGCTCAGTGACTTCCCCTGACAGAGCTGTGTGGACCTCAAGGGCCATCTGGAGTAACAACTGGTGTGAAGTAACAACCCCTCCCGCAGGAGGGCAAGTCAAATTTTGTTGTGATCCTATCCCAACACTAAGGGCTGGTGATCTTGTGATTGAGCTAATCCTGTCACTGTGTAAATCAATAGGAAACCCACAGGAGGTTTCCATTTAGGATGTTCATTTTGTGAAGCTGGTCTTCCTATGACGTTGGAGCCAGGCTATTGCCCTCACATTGGACGACCAGAATTATTGATAAAAAATTCAGATCCCTCCAAATAAAAATTCATATTATGGAAAAACCTTTATCTCTGCCTGTTATAATCACCACCTTTGTGAGGGTTCCCTTTTGGGAGGCCCGAGCCGGTTTCTAATCACTTGGATTATGTGTAGTGCACCTTATCTTAAAGTGGGCCACACTCTTGAGGAAGTACAACACAGGATAAGTCCAAGAGACAGTCTGACCAACAAAAGCCAGAAAGGTGACCCATGTTGCCCAGAAACATTGCTGGCAAATGACAGAGCAATGTTTCTCAACCAGCCCCCAACTCAGTCCACTGCCCCTGCTCTAACTAGGCAGCTGGGGTCACCTTGGGCTGTGACTGGCTGAGGGTTCTGGGTACTGTTCCCGCCCAATAGGTGTGATGGGTTTTCCTCTAGGGCTACCCAGATTGTGTGAGAGCCTCATGCCTCTCCATGGGCCAGGGACTGGCATCCAGTCCATCAGTAGGAGGGACACAGGTGCCTGTATTCTGCAATTTGGGGCAGGCCTAGAGTGACTGCCCATGGAGCTGACCCCACATGGGTCCCTGCTTGGCCAAGGGAGAGCAGGGGAGAAGGTGCATATAGTGCAGAGAACAGAACTGTGTGGGACATACATCCCCGGGTTCGAAGAGGTGTCAGAAGCCCTTGTGAACATCGACTTTGCTTATCCTGGTTGGGCCTTCCTCCACGCCTCTTGTTCCTTCTCCCACCTCCATTAGGGGTGACTCAACCTGCAGAAAGGATGAATCATGTGGGTTATGAAACTTAAGGGCTCCTGAGAGGGAGGCTGGAAAGGACCTCAGAAAGTTATCCATGTGGATCCTTCCCTCTCTGCATCCTCCCAAGCCTCTAATCTCCATCTGCCAAGCCACAGACTCAGGCAGGTAACTCCTGCACAGCTTTCTAAACAAGAGACTACTGGAAACCAAGCATCAGATGAGCAGTTTCTCTCCCACTTGAAGGATTTTCAGCCTTTTATTTTTATTTTTTATTATTTCAGATTAATATGAGGGTACATATGATTAAGTTACATTGTGTTTGTTAGGAAAAGTCCCAAGTTGTATTTGAGTTGTACGCTTGGGTATATGTACATCATGGAATACTACTCAGCCTTTCAACCTTTTGTTTGTTTATTTTTCCCTCAGGAATTCATCAGGTTGATAGCTTGCTTTCTGCATAGGATTAGGTGGGGCCAACGGGGAAGGATGAGAGAAGAGACCTTGCAGCCATCCTCACTCTTTGTAATTGCTTGGTCATGGAGTGAATATTTTCGTAAATCTTAGGGGTGCTCCAAACAATTGTCTACTGGATACCAGGCTTCAGGATGTTTCAAATCACTTTCCCACTAACTGATCCCAGCTCAGTGGGTACTTTTAAGAGATACAAGATTTAGTGAACACCCACCACAGGGCAGGCCCTGGGCTTATAAAAACAAACGTTTGTGGACAGTTTACTGCATGGCAGGAGCTGACCCTACAGGATGGATATTATTGTTACCCTCTTTTTTTCAAGGCAAGCCCCTGCTCTCAACAAGGATAGTAACTTGCTCCAGATCACACACATGCTGAGAGCACAGGCTGCCTCCTGAGACGGTCTGTGACCTCTGCCATGTACTCTGGTTTCTCTAGTACCCACTTGTTGCACTCAGCTAATCTGCCACATGCCTTTGTCCTTTCAATCTGGCCTAGTCCTGGGACACTCAGTGCTTTCCCGGAAGCTTTGTGCTCCTAGAACCCTTAACACTTGCAACACTGTCTCATGCTCAGGTGGGCAAGGCCACCTGTCCTCTAGAACCCACCAGGTGAGTGAAGCCTCCAGGTTCACTCCAGCGACCAGTCTGGGGAATAGGGGACTCACCTGAGATGCCCGAGGGCCCTGCCCGCTTCTAGAAGAACACACTGGGTGAAGGCCGCCACTTGGGGCCCTCCTGTGTCAGGAAAGCCTCAAAAGTCTGCGGAGAAGTTTCCCCAGTCGGGGGCGTTTCGGGATTCCCCTGAGCCCGCCCGCGCCTCCCGGGCCCCGGCGCCGGGTCGCTGGAGCGCGGGCCCAGAGACGCCACCGGGCCGCGCGGGCGGGAACGCGCCGCCGCCGCCTCCTCCTCCTCCCTGGCTCCCGCCCGCGGCGGCGGCGGCGGCGGAGGCGCTTCCCCGGCGCGGAGCGGCTTTAAAAGGCGGCACCCCACCCCACCCCCGGCGCACTCGCCGCTCCGGCGCCGCGCGAGCCTGCTGCTGCCATGCCTCCGCGCGCGCCGCCTGCGCCCGGGTCCCGGCCGCCGCCCCGGGCCGCCGCCGCGGGCGCTGGGGACGCGGGGGACGCCGGCGGGCACGAGACCTGGCCGCTCGCGCCGCGCCCCTGGCGCTGGCTGCTGCTGCTTGCGCTGCCCGCCGCCTGCTCCGCGCCGCCGCCGCGCCCCGTCTACACCAACCACTGGGCAGTGCAAGTGCTAGGCGGCCCGGCAGAGGCGGACCGCGTGGCCGCGGCGCATGGCTACCTCAACTTGGGCCAGGTGAGTGCGGCCGGCCCCGCGCGCCGAAAACTTTCTCGGCGGCTGGCGGGCACGCGCGAGGGGGCGACTCAGGAGTCCTCTGGGCCCGCGGCCGCGCGTGAGAAGGAGTCCAAGACTGCTCGGCCCGTGCGTTCGGGGTAGGGGTGACCGGTGACACAGGCGCCTGGTGGGGAGTCGCCTGGGAACTAGGTATGCAGGATTCCCTGGGGAGGACCGACCTCCGGCGTTCGAAGTGCGGCCTCTGAAGTTGGGACGGCGCAGACACCTGCCTGGCTCCGGGGGAGTAGGCTTAGTCTAAGGCGCCGCCTTTTCCCGTGTCGTTGTCCTCAGTGTCCACCGCGCTCACCCTGGCCTCCCAGGCCCTGCTCTGCCACGTCGGCCCTTCTGCCCTCGACGGGCAGCACCGGGCTGAGGACCATGTGCGCGCGTCAGGGTGGCCAGCCGCTCCTTGGGTGACACGCACTTGGCCTGGTGTCTCGGGGTCTCGCGCTTCCTTTGTGTCCGGGGCAACTGGGAGGCTACAAGAACCTGCATCTGGGAGCCAGGCTGCCATCAGGGAGGCTCTTGGAACAGGGAGCAGTATCTCCAGGCCTGGAGGAAGGCTGCTTTGTTTCTGGGCTCTTGGCACTGGCCGCCTGCATAAGAACTGTGTGACTTTAGGCAAGTCATTTCCGTGACTTGCTTATCTTCAGGGACCGTGACAATGCTACTATTGTTGGGACAACTGAATGATACATTGCCTCAAAGCCTGACCCTCACTGGGCAAGCCAGGACCTCCCGGACACACTGCCCACCACCCCAGCTTGCCTGTCATTATTACTGTCAGCAAGCAGGTCAGGCCCTGGCAGCATAAAACCACAAAGGGTCCCTTTTTCCTGCCACAGGTGGAGGGATGAGGAGGTGGGTTTGATTCTGATGTGTGGCTCCCACCAGGGGACCGCTAACAATTAACAGATATACAAACAGCACACTCAGAGGATCAAGCAAAGTGATGGGCAGGCACCACGGTTTTAGTCAAACCCCACTGCCAGGCAGTGCTAAATTTCATTTAATCATGATCCCTGGCAGAAGCCAGCAAACTGTGGTGCTGCCCTTATAGAAATGACATTTGTTCTCATCCTAAATCTGGTGTTTATGCTACTAATGTGAGCTATGTGGCCTTCTGGAAGGATAGATTCTACCATTTGACTTCTACTGCACAGGGCTGATTAGAGTTTATCTGAAATAATGCAAGCACATCTTTATACATAATCACTCAAGTTTCTTCAGACATCCTGTGATTTAAGATTTTTTTTTGCCTTTGGAGAGTGAAAGATCAAGGACCAAAAATGAGAGGTTATTCCAAGAAAGGAAACAGAGTCCAGGGTCTGTGTGGGCCACGTGACCTTTATTTCACTCAGGTGAGACACCTGAGTTTGAAAAAGAAGTCAGCATGTGGGTTAAGGCAAGGTGGGAATATAAGAGTGTGGCTGGGTTGGAGGGAGGAGAGATTGGCCTACTCATTTCTTCCTGGGCGTGATGGTTCTAATTGGGCAGGTTCCTATATTTGGCCCTAACAGGTAACACTGACTTTTATTTTCCTCTGTAGTTCCTGTATCTCCCTGGCTGATGGTTCCGACTAAAGAAGGTGTTCCTTGCTTAGGGGCCCTGGCTCCTGAAACACTTTGTTCCTTGCCCAGGTAGCTCAGCAATTTGTCTTTAGCTAAAAGTGACTATTAAACTGTGTAGTACATTACAAAGTCCCTGGGCTGTAGGCTCTTATAATTAAGCAAGCAAAAGTAACAGATCTACAAACAACACACTTAGAGGATGAAGTAAAGTGACAGGAAAGGTGTTCCTAAGTCAGGGCCCCTAAGCAAATGCCAGGGACACCTTTTTCAGTTCCTGGACATTGCGAGAGGCACAGGTAACTTCCCCTTGAAATTCCTGTCCAGGAGAATAAAAATGCCCGACCCTTGGCCATGCTGGGCCTTTGAAACAACATCTGTTAGATTTACTGAGTTGCTTGTGCTCAAATACCACTTTCCCTGATTGTGCCTTTGAGAGAGAAAGTTTCTCCCTAAATGCACCCCAGGACATTCTGGGAGGGCCTTTTAGGGTCTTCCCAGCTCTGTACAGTGCAGCCAGGATGCACTTCAGGTGGCCTGGTCATTCCACTTGGTAGGCATGGTGCCGGTGGTGGCACTATGGAGACATTTACAAACTGAGGGATTAGCTGGCTGGGGATGTGAGCTGTCTCAGAGGCTTGTGTGTGATTACTCCAGGGCGGCCTGTTGCTCTTTATTCCCACACAAGTTTTTCTCTTCCCCCCTCTAAGTGCACTGTTAATGTGGAAAAGGCCTGGAGCATTCCAGCCTCTCAAAAAGAACTCTTTAAAAGCCTTATTTGCCTTTTCTCAGCCAGTAGAATTTGTGACTCATAAATACATGTAGATATTATTAGCTTTGATTTACAGATGAGTAAATGAGGGTGAAGTAAGGGGAGGAAGCTGTTTGTGTTCACATGTTACCTCTGACAATTACACTCCCTGCTCTTTGTCTCAGTTGTATTCTCTACTCTAAGATCTCCTTTCTGTAATTTTTTTCTTCAAGCCCTTAATGGGCAATTTGTGTTCTGCTTTCTACCTGCCTAAATCACAGCCCTAGTTTTCCCCTGGATTATTATTGTGCTATAAGTTCTTGCTTGCTTGTTTTCCTTTCTTTCATGCAAGGAATAATCTGATTCAGATCATTTTACAAGATCCAAAGGTAATTTAGACTTGTGGTAACTCACCTTTCTCAAATCATGGATCCCTTTCAGCATCTGATAAAGGCTCTGGAGCCTCTCCATTGAAAAATAAGCATCCTCTGGAAAAAAACAATATAGCCTCTTTTTGCCCCTCTTTTCATAATTCCGGACAATGCAACAAGATTTTTAAAAGGGAATAAAAATCTGAAAGAGTCAAAGGTCATTATTGGCAGATGACATAATCAAGTACATGGATAATCCAAAAGGACCTGGAGTTGAGTGGGTTGCCTGATCAACAGTAGCTACCTCTGCAGGAGCCATATCTGAGAAGATAAAAGGAATAATTCATTCCAGAATTAAAGCTATAACATGCTTAGAAATAAATCTTTTAGAAATATGAGACTTTTATAGAGAAAATTTCAAAATATTTAAAAGCAGAATTGAGAAAAAAAAGTCTAAATAAACAGAGAAGCATTGTATGGGAGGGCTCAGTTCATAGTTGTCCCCAATAATCTTTAAATGCAATTTAAATGTAATTTAGTTTAAACCCTGACAAGATTTTATATGGAATATGAAATCATACAAATGAACTCTGGAATTCATATGGGAGAGTAAGGTGTAAGAACACATTGGACAATTCTGAGAAAGTGAACAAGGAGGGGGGTTGTGATTATCACAACAGGTGAGCACTGGCCCAAGGGAGGTCCAGTTCATCAATGGAATTCACTCAGACCCACCTATGTATGGGAACCTGTGCAAGCTGAAGAATTACAGAGAGGTGGGGAAGAAGGATGGGCTAGTTAATATGCAGTGCTGGGAGAACAGGTTTGCCACGTGGAAAAACAATTAAATCCTCACTGCATGCTGTGTACCAATAGATTCCAGATAGGGTTGAAGACCTGCATATATATAAAACTTTTAGAAAGAAATATAGTGGAATAACTTTATGATATTGAGAAGGAAAGGATGTCTTAAATAGGACACAAAAAGAAACATAAATGGAGAGATACATTAAAATGAAAAATTATAAATAAAGGACTCATAACAGTTTAAAAGCAAATCATAGACTTGAAAAATATAAGAAAGAGATTAGTGCATATATTATTTTAATAATTAAAAATCACTAAGAAAAAGGTAAACACTAGGTAGAAAAATGGGGAAATATATGGATAAAGAAGTCAATGAAGAGGAAATCCAAATGACCAATAATCTTAAGAAATGATGCTTATTCTTACTGCACTTCATTGGGGGTTACTGGAGCCAAGCAACCTACCAGATTGGCAAACATGAAAAAGTGTTAGCATCACATGTTGGGAAGACTGCAGAGCAGCAGGAATTTTCAGATGCTGCTGGTTGAAGTTGATATAACTACTTTGGAGAACAATTTGGCAATACACAGCAAGGCTGAATTGCAGCAGCAAGTCCACATCTAGGATTATTCTGGAGCAACTGTTTGCACATGTGCACAAGGAGACTTGTGTAAGAACATCCATTGAAGTATTTTTTTTAATTCAGGGAAAACCCACTGAAATATGCATCAGAAGAAATGGAGAAGTAAATCAACATAGTCATACCAGGGAAGACTATGCAGTGGCTAAAAATGAATAAACTAGATATGTATCTACACAGATAAAATGAATAATAAAATAATGTTGAGTAAAAAAGGCAAATTGCAGATATGCAATGTGATAGCATTTACATGAATTTTAAAAATCTTACAGAGCAATACTATATGGATGTTTACAGATGTAATAAAAGTCTAGAAGGGTGGTAAGGGTCTGCATCAAATTCTAGTTGGTAGGCTCGGCGCCTATAGCTCAACCGGCTAAGGCGCCAGCCACGTACACCTAAGGTGACGGGTTCAAATCCCCAGCCCGGACCTGCCAAACAATGACGGCTGCAACCAAAAAATAGCCGGGCGTTGTGGTGGGCGCCTGTGGTCCCAGCTACTTGGGAGGCAGAGGCAGGAGACTCGCTTGAACCCAGGAGTTGGAGGTTGCTGTGAGCTGTAATGCCACGGCACTCTACCCAGGGGGACAGCTTGAGGCTCTGTTTCAAAAAAAAAAAAAGATTTATTATCCGACTGGAATAATTAAAAGACTATGTCCTTGGTGCAAGGACAGATAATCAGAGTGAGGGAGCAGAACAGAGAGTATAGAAATAAACTACATGTGCGCAATCATAGGACTGGAGAGTCTTCAAAGGACAGTTCATGAAAGGTGCTGGATTAACTGCATGGCCCTGGGGAGCAGGTTCAGTCGTAACTCAGATGCTACAGGATAATAAAGTCCAGGAGAGTTACAGATCTAAGTGTTGTAAGCAAGTCACTAAAATCTCTAAGGACATAACAGGAAAATGTGTGTGTCTTCAGGAGTAGGGAAGTTTTCATAAATGTCAAAGTGTTAACCACTGAGAATAAAATGACTATGGAAAGACTGTGTGAAAACTAAGACATTTAATATGAGTGTCAAATGCAAACAACTGTGTCAGAGGAGATACCTGCAGCACATACAGAGGGTGCCAAAAACGTGTGCACATTTTGAGAGATATTATTGATGTATTACGTTTCAAAGTTGAAATGAAGTTACCATTGCTGGTCAGGTGTCCCTAGACATGCTATGCACATCCATTTGCCAGCAGTTTGTACACTTCTCAGGAACAATCAATTTTACCTCCAATAAGAGCTTTCAAAATGTGTGTACATGTTTTTGGCACCCCCAGTAGAACTGACAAGGTACCTTGTATCAACAAGAGTCAAAGATCGGTAAGAGAATGACACAACCCAACTGAAAAATGGGCAAGAGATTCTAATAGGAAACTCACCTAGAGGATATACAAATGCTCAGTAACGTATGAAAAGGTCATCACAATCATTAGTTATCAGGGAAATTCAAAGTAGAGCCACATGAGATTCTGTTACACAATCAGAATGGCTGGAATGAAATAGGGTGACAATAGCAGTCTTGTAAGAAGGCAAAGCTCTCCTACACTGCTGGTGGGAGCATATTGTAGGAGATAAGCTCCCCTTGCTCAGACATGGTAGTTTGCTTCAATGTGTTCCTCCAGGAGATCGATTCTGAGAAACATTTCTTTGAAGATCAAGCTTCTGTACCTGCCTATAGATATGCAGAAATATGCAGAAAGCTCTCTTTGTCAAGGAATTGTGGAGAATCAGCTGGGGTCGCAGCTGGGGGTGAACATACCATTTGAACATTGGGTTCTATTCTCTCTCCCTCTCCCTTCATTAACATTATAATCCCTAGTTCGGTTTGGGCTAAAAGGAACAGATAGCCAGTCGTCTCTTATGTTTTTACTCTAAACAAAATCAGTTGTGTATGTGTTCCTCAACCTTCACACTAAATTGTAATCTTAGGGCCCAGAGTGGAGAAATGGGTGCTACCGTGCACACATGGGATGGAGGCCACATGTGCAAGCCTTCCCGGCTTCAGTGTGGGAAGGTGCAGGTGCAGAGAGGCAGCTAAAGGCACAAGATCCCATCCACCTGCCCTGGCTGGGTGGTTACACGTGCAGGCTCAGAGGCACAGTCCAGAGACAGCACTGCTGTGGGTACGAAGGTCGAAGGCCGCCAGTACTCAGCCAGGACCAGTGCAGGAGCTGAGACTAGATGCCACATCCAGAGTCCTCTTGCCAGGACCACCCTGTAGTGCCCAGGTGGTGAGGACGTGCTCCCTAGTAGGGATCCCTCCTCACTCTCTTGTCCTAGGGCTCAGGCCATAGGACCTGTGGTGGGACTCCTGCAATAGGCCCTACTGGCATAGCCAGTGCTTCCCTCACACACCCTTGTTCTACTTGCTGTTTCCTATCAAACCTGGTCAAAATCCAACTCCCTTCACATCCCAGCTCCCCATCCCACCATCATGTCTCCTCCTTCTCTCCCCAAATCTTTCCCCTGCTGCCCCTGAGCACAAGGTGCCACTGAGGTGGAAGAGGAAAGAGACAGAGATGGGGGAAGAATGAGAGAGAGAGAGAGAGAGAGAGAGAGGGAGGAGGGTGAGAGAGAGGGAGAAGGGTGAGAGAGAGGGAGGAGGGTGAGAGAGATGGCGGGAGGGAGAGAGAGGGAGAGTGAGGTGGGATGGCGGAGGGGCTGGAGTTTTGAGCGCTCGGTGGACTTTCTCACTGGCCCTTGGCCAGCCCTTCACAGCCCTCCCTGTCTCTGCTCGCTCTCTCTCTGTCACGTGCAGGCTGGTACTGGGGTGGACAGGGCTCTCTATGTGAAGGAGGGACTTCTGGCCTGGCCAAGCATAGGCCCTTCTCTGACCTGGGCTCCAGTGGCAGGCTCCTCCAGGGACTCTAGGGCAGTAATATCCTTGCAGGCCAGACACTGGGCTCATTCATGAGATGGAAGCAGAGAGCAGTGACAGGGTCCAGGAGAGACCCACGAGCCCACCCCTGCCCCTGGCTGCAGACCCACCTGCAGGAATACCTGAGATCCCAGCAGGGCCTAGAGCTGGATTTGAAACACTTTTAGACAAAACTACTGTAAGACAATGAGGGCATTGTTCCCAAATGTCCTTCCATCCTCTCTCTTCCCTCCATGCTCCAACCTTAAACACTTGGGGGAAACTCCTACTCACCCTTGAAAATCCTACTCAATGTCCCCTCTTCTGGGACACTTTGCCTGGCAGCCCTTACTCCTGACAGCCCTGCCTCTTGAAAGTTCCTTTGAGTAAGAGACCCTCAAATCCCTGACTCCTGTGAGTGAACAGAAAGGATGGGGTGGTATCCATCCACTACACCCTCAAAGTGGGCCCAGCCCAGCCCATGTGCCTGTCAGGGAGTAGTGGAACTCAGGCAGCTACTGACATGGCTGGGGGCAGCACTCAGGCCTTTGAGATGAGTGGACTGGAGGATGCTCTGACTAATTAAGTCCCCAGGGATGCAAATCTCTCTCCTCTAAACCCACTACTTCTTCCAGCTGTGGGGTGAAGGCGCCTAGAGGGAGAGCAGGGAAAAGCCACTGGGTGTCTGCTGCAAGGCCCTTGTCAGGGGGGCAGTGGAGGCTCTGGGTGTGGGTCCAAAGGTCCCCGGAGACCAGGACCTCCTCCGCTGGGAGGCGTGACCTGGTGTTTGTCTTTCATGCAGATGGAAGCAAATGGCAGAGATAACGGAGTCAAGGCGGGGTACAGAAAAGGTGTCAGAAGGAAAAACACACCTGGCACAGAAACACAGTTCTTTCTTTTCTTGAAAAATTAGAAAATGAGGAGGAGGAAAAAGAAGAGAAAGGATGTGGTAGAGGAGAAATGGAGGAGGAAGGAGGGGAGGGAAGGTAAAGAAAGGGAGGAGGGTAGGTGTAGGGGGAGGAGGAGGAGGAAGAAGGAGGAGGAGGGGAAGAGGAAGGGGGAGGGGAGAGGAGTGGAGCTGTGGGTTTTGTGAGCAGGAACCAATGGTCCCCCTTGCCTCTCCTGGCAGGTGCTCGGAGCAGGGGGCAGATTTTGCTGCATATAGATGTAGGACCCCAGGACTAATGGGAAAGGCAGCCCCAGGCCAGGTGCTGGGTGGCTCAGGCTCCTGGAGCAAGGAGGAGTGGGAACAGGTGTGGCAAGGCAGGCCTGCTCCTCAAAAGTGTGGTCCCAGCCCAGCATCTCTCCATGCAGAGCAGAGTGGATGGGTGGCTGCACTGTGGGCCCCCTTTGGGTGGGATCTTTGCACCTGAAGTGTGAGGCTGGCATTGGGGACACCCATGAAGAACTGTGGTTTCTGGATGTGGGCATGAAGGTGATTCCACCTGTGCTTCTCTCTCTGGCCACAATGATGTAGAGTGGTGGTGACTCCAGACAGGGGTGTGTGGCTGTGTCCTGAGGCCTTCTGTTGCTGTCCCTCCCCACCCTGACTCATTCATAGGTCAGGTGGACTCCTCCATCACATCCATTTAGACCAAGGCCAGGGTGACCTGGAGAGGCCTGGCAGGGGACCCAGCTGCCTCCGGAAATGCTCTTCTGGGAAGGGCCTCTCCAACGCATCAGCAAGGAAGGCAAAATCGCTACACTTCAGAGACTTGAAGGAGGGTGTGAACTTTTTTAACCTTGAAGGACAATCCCAAACAGGAGGCTCCAGGAGAAAAGGTGAGCAGGTGGAGCTGCCTGCTCCTTCTTGCTTTGGTCAGCACCAGTGATCCTTGTCAATCAGGATGTGTGGTGTCGCTGACCTGGGTGTGCACACAGAGTCCTTGAGAAGGTGGATGGAGAGCTCCAAGGGACACCGCCCACTCCACTGTGCTGACATCCACGCCAGCTGCAGCCTCAAGTCCCCCGGAGCCTGGGGAGGCCCACGTGTTTTTCTGAGTCTGCTCACTGCTGCTATGCAGCCGCTGCCACCACCGTGAGCCAGGTCCACTGCGGGGCATGCATAGATGGTGTGCAGCCACCCCCAGGTCCTGCCCTGTGGGTCCGGCTCCTTCGAGCTGCAGTCCGGGCTTTAGTCCTGGCAGGCTGGTTGTCTAGTTTGTGGGGTCTTCGTCAGCACATGGCAGAGTGTCTCAAAAGGCCTAGAATTCTCCCAGACAGTGGGCAGATACAGGACCTTAAGTGCCACCTGTGGTCACCACAGCTGGGGGTAGGTAGTGAGGAGTGACCCTTGAGGTCCAGCAGGTGACCTGATGTCCTAGCAGGAAAGGGGCCAGGTGCTGGGGCAAGGGAGAAGCCCACTTGTATCTACTTCCAAAGTGAGACTACTCTGAGTCCCTGTGCATCCAGGCCTTGCTCTGCCCAGGCCCAGTGGCCTGAGCCCATGTCTGTCCTCCCAAGGTTCTGTGTATGAGTCTGTAGGGCTACCTGCTGTACGGCCCACTACGCAGCACAGTATACTCCCATGGGCAAGAGCACCACACTCCCAGACTTTCTGCATATGTCAAAGCAAAGACAAAGCAAAGATCTCAAAGCAAAGACTGCCTGAGGTGCTGGGAGCCCCACCAATGCCCACCAAAGCCCTTTTGTGGAAAGACTGAAATGACCGCTTCCGAGGCAGCTCAGGTATCCACACTCCCTGCCCAGATGGACAGGCACCAGCACCTCCACCACACATGGGGGGCTGGGCTTCCCATCAGAGCCAAACAGGGGCCACAGTGCAGGGCCAGTCAGGAGAGGGAGTTCCTGGGGGCCTAGGAAGTGCTGGGGCTGTGGCCACATTTCCATATGGCCAGCTGAGAGGCAGCACTCAGGACTTGGAACTGCACTGCCCGCCACCATGTAGGCCGGAGACAGAAAGCAAGCCCCCCACGGCCAAGCTCAGCTCTCCGTGAGGGGAGGGGAAGACAGTTAGGCACATGTCATCACAAAGCCATGTGGAGACCCACATCTTTCTTCATCAGGACCCTTTGGAAGCCCACGAAGGCCACAGAGCCTCCCATGACAGAGCTGCCTGCTCAGGGGACAGCAGCCCAGGGCCAGGGGCCCAAGGCCACCTCCAGCATAGGTCCCAGGTGAAGATACTCCTGTCACCTCTGTGCCAGCAGCTGTGTCCACCGGGGGCCACCAGAAGCTGGACAGAGGAATGATCTACAGCTGTGGCAGAAGGTGGGCTCAGTTGTGGAGGGCAGGGCCCTTGTGACCTCTGGAGGACACACGGGCCCCTCTATGGCTCCCCTGCCTCTGGCCACCAGCCCCATCTCTCCATTTTAGGGTTCACAAGTGCCCACCAGTGGCTGGGAAGCCAGAGGATGTACCGGGGTCTGCTGAGGGTGTGCACAGGGCTGGTCTTAGGCCCTCAGGGTAGAGTTCTCCTGTCCCCCGCTCAAGGCAAAGGCTCTCTTGCAGTAGCATGGCCCCCCAGGGGCCAGGCAGGGCTCTGCTCCTTCAGCAACAACCAGAGAGCAGGGCACGGGTGGTGTGGGCAGTGTGAAACCATTTCCCTACACAACCTGTCCCCCCGCCTGTCAGCCCCTCTACCTACCTCCTCCGTGGCTCTGGCACAGGTAGGGGAAACGCCACACATTGCCCAGGCCCACGCAGAAGCCCACACACGTGAGCATGTACTGAGCCTTGTTGTCCCACTTGGGCCGGGAGCTGGCCTCCTCTTTCTCTAGGGTCTCCAACTGGCCCAGGGAGGGGATCCGCCCCTCTAGGCCAGGGTTGGGCAGCACAAGCCTCACCATGGTGGTCTCTGGGCTGGTCCTGTGGTGAGTGGGTAGGATGAGAGCCAGAGGGTGAGTGGCCGTGGCCAGGAGCCCCAGCACTTTATAGCGAACCTTTGGCACCTCTCCCCAAGCACCTGGGCAGAAAGGAGCCGTCAGCAGATCTGCAGGGTGCGTCCACAGAGGGACTGTTAATGCCTTATCTGTTGGCCCCCGCCCGGCCAGCAGGGCCACCCACAGGACAACACCCCCCTGCCACTGCAAACACCACAGGTGAGCCCCTCCAGGGCTCTAAGGAACCTGACAGACGCCAGACGCCAAGGACCCAAGGCAAACAGACCCTCTCTGTGGACCCTGCCCAGTTCAGCAGGACACTGGCTCTCTCCTAGACCCTGCCCCAGCAGGAGGCTGGGAGGGGCCTTACTTCCCACTGTGTGGGCTGGCCCAGTCCTCCCAGGGAAGTGGGCAGGAGCCATGGGCCCTGGGGACAGTCCATCCCTGCTCAGGGCAGCACAGAGAGGCTCAGACCCCTCCAGCTTGGCTCTGCACTCTAAATGGCAGCTCAAAGGGCCAGGGGTCCCCACCAGTATCCAGAGTGCCCAAGGCCACTTTACATATGGCTTGAACCACCTAAGAGTGGGGCCCTCCAGGCCAGGCCATGGGGATCCAGGGTTCATTATGGGGCCTGAAGTCACCCGGGCCACTTCTGGGTCCCCAGAGCCATTGGGTCTGCAACTACCCCAGACTCACTGCCTTCCAGGTGACTGATGGTGGTATTCCTGTCTCTCCATAGAGTGCTGAGGAGGCAGTCCTGTGCTGGGGCCAGCAGTGGGAGACATGGGGCCCCTGGGCTTATTAGGGGCCCAGGAGGGGTGAGGGATAGGACCCCTATGGCTTTTATGCACAGTTTTCAGTGCAGAACTGGGGGCCCCTCCTTGCACAGGCCTGCCCAGGCATCCCCCCATCAGCCCTCCAAATGAGCATCCTGGGCCCAGCCCTGCCTGCCCCACCTGCCCCAGGCAGCTCTTGGGGAGGCTGCTTCATTGTGCTTCTTTATCTGGGTGGTCCCAACTTCTGGGAGCACTCCCACCCCTGTGCTGCAGGTTCTGAGTCTGACCTTTGCCCCTAGGACACAGCTGAAATGGGAAAGCGTGGAGGCCGGAAGGAAGAGATCAGGTTTACATTTAGGAACATCTGGCTTCTGAGAATGATCACAGATGGGAAGGGGCTCCCAGGAAGAGGGCTCCCTCTAGCCCAAGGACCATCAGAGGCCCTGGCAAGTGTGGCCATACCAGCCCCTCTTAACAGGGAGAGAGAGAAAGAAACAGAGAGAGAGAGACAGAAATGGAGACAGAAGTGGGGGAGGGAGAGACAAAATCAGAGGGAGGTGGGGAGAGACAGATACAGAGACAGAGAAGGGGAGGGAGAGACAGAATTAGAAGGAAGAGCGACGCTGTCTCAGGCCCGGTGGTGGGCACCCACGGACAGGGAGGCAGAACAGTCTAGAGATGGGCAGGAGGCATCCTCTGGACCCCAAGGTCCAGCAAGGGAGAGTGAGCTGGGTGTGGGCAGAGAAGCAGAGACTCCCCAGATGTGCCATGTGAGGCCACTCACTGGGACCAGAGGCAGGCTCCCACCAGGCACTGTGGTGCCATCAAGTCAGGCCTTGAGGCACTTCAGGAACACCTGGGCCTGTGGCCCCTGCGGC
>CAUYTI010145282.1:0-28522 GCA_963575145.1 Galago senegalensis
CTGAGAAAATGACATGAAGGCTGTGTTGACCAGTTTGATGGAAGTATTTCAGAATGCATGTGAAAACCCCACACTGTACCCCAGAGGTGCATTAATGTACATAGTTAACATTCAATTAAAAAAAAAATTAAAAAAAAAAAAAAGAAAATGCTTGCAACAAGTAACATGGGATTTTTTATTAAAGATCTGCTCAGAGTCTTTTATATGATAACTAATGTATATAATTTTCCAAAAGGCATATACGGAATGCCTATTTCCCAAAATTATATATGCTTTACTTCAGGTTATAATTACTTATATTTATTAGCACTTCAGGTTCCCAACTTAGCATAGCATCAACATAAAATTCATCCTTTTGGGGTTGGAAAGAATTGGCTTTGCTGATAACACTGAATTTTATGCCTTCCATTTGATGATATCAGCTAGCAATTAAATTAAAATAATTTTAAGCCATTGTCAACCCAAATAAGAATTGAATAAAATAAATAGCGAGCACTGCACACCATTTCTTTAATTTATCCTTATATTTTTAGTAACTTTGCTGCTTAGCAAAAATAATATAAAACCATCTGTCTCAGAGGCAAAGTTTAGATTTATATACCATCCCTTTCTACTCAAAAATTTTTAATAGTTAATTCAGCACTTTCAAGATCTATTCTTTTTTTTTCAACTAAATAAATAATTTAACAGATGGTCCAGTCTTGTTGCTAGAAAATAAAATAGTTAACAAAATGCACAAAAATTGCCTTGGCAACGATTACTGCCAAATAATTTAGAGCTAAATCTATAGAAATAGCAATTTATCAAAGACACAGTTTTAAAGCAAGACATTCCTAGATGCAAATTCAGTATCTTTTCTTCCTAAAATCCACTTGAAAACTATGTGACAACTCAATTTTCCTTAGAACCTAGCTAAACATTTCCTCTGGCCATTTTTGTTGTGGTTGAACTCTGAGCTCTGTCACTGCAGTATTATTTGCATACCAGATAAATGAGTTTCCACACTATGTTCTGTAGAATTACAAAAGTTTCAAGGTGGGGCAGCATTAGATGTAAAAGAAAGGGTAAGCATCTTATACCACTCACCCTACTACCAACAATCACAGAGTCCCTCTCTTATCTTTTCAATATATTAGATTCCTGGGTAAGATTCCAATGGCAAAGAAGGTGCTACTGCTTATAAAAAATAAATTTTTGAGCTGTCATACTTCTTTCCACCTGCTATATCATCTAAGAGTGATGGTACTGTTTATCTTTTCAGAACCTAATTTTCTCTTTCTTTCCCATAGCTTCCCATAAACCTCATCACAGCTCACAGCAACCTCCAACTCCTGGGCTCAAGCGAGTCTCCTGCCTCCGCCTCCCAATTCGCTGGGACCACAGGCGCCCGCCACAATGTCTGACTATTTTTTGGTTGCAGCCATCACTGTTGTTTGGTGGGCCCAGGCTGGATTCGGGCATGCCACCTTAGGTGTATGTGGCTGGCACCTTAGCCACTTGAGCCACACCTTTTTCTTTGCTTCTTAGAATGTTGAAAATAATTGTGTCATTGACTAAATCAATTCAGCAAAATTCTAAAGTACTTCCTTCACATATATTTCATATTTCCTGTGTAGAAATGGGTTTAATTAGGGATGACACAGCAGACAAGACTAAACTCATGTCTCTGAACATAGCTATGCCAAGTACAAAAGTATTCTGCAGTCCAGAACTTCATAGACCACATCAAAAATGTGGTGTATGGTTATTTGTTTAGAATGGTCTCACAGGAAATAGACAGCATTTCTGTTGATACAATAGCTTTCTTCACTAAAAGAACATTTACTCTGAATAATTTTAAATATTATGCATTCATGCTTACATCTTTTTCCTGGGAACTACATTCTTTTTCATGACTCGGAAAGAGAATTTTCCTAGTTTATAGAGAGTTTTATAGAGAAAAAATACAAGATGGTAAAAAGATGTTTCTTAAGTATATTTTTCAGATAACTATATTTTTTCACTGTTAAACAGACAACCCATTTCCATGATGCAAAAATAATGCTACCAGTATTTTTTAGTTCAGACATTTCAAGGACATAAACTGAAAGTGTGATCCTAAAATTTAAAAAGAAGATTTATTACTATTCAAATACATGGAAAAAATAAAATATGATATGTTTTCTGCACAGGAAAATGAATAATAAATTCATAACTGATGAAGTAGCCAGATATACTAAAGCAATGGTCACCAAGATTTTTGGCACCAGAGACAATTTGTTCATAGACAAGAGGGTTGGGAGGATGGTTTTGATATGAGTTTGTAAGCAATTGACTTATTATGGTCTCTGTGTAGTCAACATCTCTGTTAATGATAATCTGTATTTGCAGCTGCTTCCCAGAATTACCACCATCATTATCTCAGTTCCACCTCAGATCATCAGGCATTAGATCCTTATGAAGAATGTACGACCTAGATCCCTCACATATGCAGTAGGGTTCAGGCTTCTGTGAGAATCTAATACCACCACTGATCTGACTTGACGGAACTCAAGTGGTGATGTAAATGATGGGGAGTGGCTGCAAATACAGATGAAGATTCACTAGCTGGACCCCTGCTCACCTCCTGCTGTGGGGCCCAGTTCCTAACAGGGTACCAGTCCACTACCCAGGGGTTTAATACTGGGGACTGCAGTATTAAAACATATGCCTTATGTCATTTGGCAACCTGAACCACATGAAGGAGCATGATGTTTGTTTCAACATTATTTAAGACTATCATTTGAAAGCCCAATATTTACAGGCGATAGGTTAAGGTGTGCAAACACAACAGTGAACAAAGCCAGACAGTGTCCTGGCTTCATGGTGCTTATTATCCAGTAGAGATGGAAATCAAACTAATCATAAAACAAATAGTTTTAAATTTATAAACTGAGAATGTGCAATGAAGAGAATGTGCATGCTATAAGTAAAATGTATCAACATTGGTGGCTGAGCTGATGTAGGCACCTTGAAGGAAGATCTTAAGATGAGACATGAGGGATGAAGAGGCATTAACTAAGGGTGTAGGGAAGCAAGAAGAACATTCTGTGAAGAAGGAGCAACATTTCAAAGTTCCATAGCAAGAATGAAGCAAAGAAAGCCAGTAATACTGGAGTGAGGTGAATGAAGTAGAAAATGGAACAAAGTATTGGGCTCAGAGCATAGCACATAGAGCCCTTAGGCCCTGATAAGGATTTTTTCATCTTAAAAACAATATGAATCCATTGAAGGGTTATGTGCTAAGGGGTAAGGGAAGCAACGGATGGAGGCAGAAAAGGGTATGTTTTGAACTGAATGTTCTGGCTGTGATGGTTTTCTAATTGGATGGAGACAAGTGTGGATGTGGGGAGACTGGTTAAGAAAGAGTTACAGTTGCCTAGACAAAATATTATAATGTCACAGGTACCTCTAAATGTGTGCTAATTTGTTCTCCATTCTCTAGTCTGCCCTCCCCAGATCCACTTTGTACTTTTTCTTCCCATCTTGTTTCCTGAACATGGACCCTTGCTCCTTTACTGGCTTTCTTCTGGGTAGGTTAAGCCCATAGGAGGCAACAATGTGACATTGGAGAAAGGGAGGTGAGGTTATGGTAGAATTTCTGCCCAACTCACTCCCTGCTTCTGCACTGCTTCTCTAGTAGTAGATGCATTCCCCCACAATTACAGGTCTTGCTGAGCGGCCACAGTACAGGGATTCAGCTTTCAATGATCTCTGGAAATACCCTCACTTTCCCTCTTTATTCCTTCATACCTACACACAATCTTGGCTTCCTGATGTTGCAACTCCCCAAATGCCTCAACTTTCATTGCTGGTTCCATTAATCCTGCCCCACCTCTATAAGAAGTTTCTTCATTAATGTCCTTTTATTTGAATGATGTAATGTGAAAGTTCTTTTTAGCTGGAACCATAATTATACAATATGCATTTAAAATAATCATTTGGAGAAGACAAACTTGAAAGTTCAAAGCTAGAAATAGACCAGATCTATAGAATGTCAAATGTACATATAAAAAAGAAAAGCCTGTATTATCATAAACAACCTTGAATATGTCTGTCCCTACACTTTGAAGATAGAATTAGATGAAAACATAGCCATATGCAGCACATATTGGGGACATAATACAGGATTGACTAAGTTCCATAAGAATATTTAGATGTGTAGTACCATCTAGAGACTATATATCTGGTTTAGTCCTTGGATTCCCACTTATTATACCTGTAGATAGTTTAGCGGTATAAAAGAAATGAGTTCATTTTTTTTTAAGCTTTATAGATTTTTAAAAATTTCTTTAATTTCAGATTAATAGGAGGGTACATTGCATTTCTAAGGTAAAGTCTGAGTGTAGCTGAGCCCTTCACCCAAGAACTGTCCCAACACCTTTCACATTGTGAACACTAGATGAGGGCTTGCCAATCCCCCTCCCTCCTCCTCTCTCCCTGTTACCCGTATCCCTCCCCCCCATTTGACTTGAATTATGTTTTTCTCTCTTGTGGGCATATAGTTGTTCATCTACTGGTTTCATATTAGTATTGAGTACACTGCATACTTGCTTTTCCATTCTTGTGATATTTTACTAAGGAGAATGTTCTTCAGCTCCATCCAGTTTAATACAAAAGATGTAAAGTCTTCATCTTTTTATGGCAGAATAGTATTCCATGGTATATATACCACCATTTATTAATCTGTTCATGGGTTGATGAGCACTTGGGTTGATTCTACATATTCTCTATTGTGAATTGAGCTGTGATAAACATTCTAGTGCAAATGTCCTTATGTTAAAATGATTTTTTTTCTGGGTAGATATGAGATCAAATAGAAGATCTACACTTAGCTATTTGAAGATTCTCCATATTTCTTACCAAAGAGACCACATTAGATTGTAATCCCACCAACAATGTAAAAGTGTTTATGCAAATCAAAACTACCTTGAACTATCACCTAACCCCAATGAGAATAGCTCACATCACAAAGTCCCAAAGCTTTAGATTCTGGTGTGGTTGTGGAACGAAAGGAATGAGTTCATTTTGATCACTTCCTTCCTCTGGTTGACATACCCAGCCTGTTAAAGAGAACTAGAGTCCTTTTCTTGAGTTTATTCAGGGTAATGATGGGTGAGTGAAGTACTGGCTTCTAAGGCAGGCAATGGCATAACATTAGAAACACAATGACCCTAGGTCAGCCTTATATACAAAGAGGAATAAATGGGCCATTTGTAGGGGTATAACGGGAAACCATGTGCATGATGTCAGAGTTCAATTTATATGTGCATTCCATTCATATTACTCAGTTTCCTCTTAAGTGGGCACATTCCCTTTCTAATTCAATACATGTATTTTCTCTTGGCACACACATTCCCAAATACTATACTAATTCCTTCCAAGACCTCACTAATTATCTAAAGCAGACATAAATGGTTGATGAGAAAATGAACTGCTTTAATAATATATGCTCCATCTTTGGAAGTTCTTTTTGCTTGTAAATAGCTATATTATATCTCAACAGTAAACTTAAAACATTAGACTGAAGTACTGACACGAGATCAATACATGCTGTTCTTAGCTTACACTATAAAACAGAATTCTTGCATTCCATTATGAAGTGGTAACAGAAAAAGAATATAATATTTTCAAAAGACCTTGGTATTTATTTCATAACCAGTTGTCTATATCTTTTTGGAATACTTGATTTCATACAAAGGAAGTTTTCTAGAATTTTCAAAATCACTATTGAGTACTTAGTGACAATGTCCTTAACAACTATGTACCCCAGAAAACAATTAGCTTTCTGAAAGGAAATCCAACTTTTCTCAAGTCTCAGCACAAATCAAAAATCAATTGTTAAAGAATATTATTCTTCCATGTGGCAAAAGAAAATGAAATATACTTAGCCTTCAATTTTATGGAAGGAAATGAAAAGGAAATTATCAATATGAGCCTTCTAATGTGATCTAAATGTCATTCAATATACATGAAGATTTGCTAAGGCCTATTTCTACCTACAGGCTCAAAATTACAACCATGCTATCTAGAAAAGAGTTACCTCTTTGGGAAATTTGGTCACTTGGATTTGCACTATAGGAACTTGGATATGCTAAATAGAGGTTGTTCTTTTAGTGACAATACAAGACCTTTATCTCCACACACAGAGTAATCTTCCATGAGTAGAGGCTCTAAGAAATATCTGTTACCACAGAGGAAGTTTTATATACATTTTAAAATTGAATTATAATCCATTCTGGCCCTTTAAGTTGAAGTATATAAGCATTTTGCAGGTGTGACCATTTAGTTCAGTCAGTTCTTAGGCCCCAACCTGAAAACACCATCCCAGGCAAACAACTGTCACTAATATGTTGGTCAGAACTAGAATTAAGTGTGCTTAATGCTTTCTCAAGTTTTATGCATACCATACTCAAACACTGTCAATTACATCCTTTAAAAATTAAGATGAAACTATTCATCCTAAAAGAGGAAAATTTAATGTTTGAAGTCCAATGAATTCCTAATGTTGTATCATGAATGGGATGTAGCATGGAACATGCCTTGTCAGTGAAGAGAAGGAAAAATTAACTGTAACTTTCAGGACCAAGAAGCTGCTATAGCAAGGCTCCCAGAGGGAGTGGGTTAGGGATTAGCATAGCTAGGAGTCTAACATACAGATTGTAAAATACTATTAAGCAAGAAAGAGACCAATTTATAATCAAAGTTGTATATTCAAATATTCCTTTGTTAGTAAATAATCAAACATGTAGAAAAAAACATTCATTATTTAAAAGATTTGGTCAATAGAATCTAACATATTTATTGAATTCTATATTTCAAATCTTGAAAACACATATCAAGCCATAAAACAAGTTCCAATATATTTTTATTATACTTATTAGTATATTAATTTATGACTGCATGACAATATCAATATCCTCAATACTACTGAACTATACTTAAAAGGCTTAAGATGCTGAATTTTATGTTTGTTAGTATAGTTTACCAAGAATCTGTTCCAGCTCCATCCATGTAAACATAAATTTTCTACCCCGAATACTGTATCTTTCTAAACTAAGCTTCAAAATTGATGGAGAAATCAAATCTTTTGTAGATATACAATCACTTAGGAAATTTGCCACAACAATACCAGCTCTACAGGAAATATTTAGACCTATTCTCAACATTGACTATCACAATGGACCACCAGAAAAGTAAATGCCAAGAAGCTAAAGGTCAAAGTTTAGCTTCCACAATGGTGCAAAGGATAAAACTACACAACAGACTTTCACAAAATTAGATGAATAGAAAACTCCACCAGATTTATCAATTCTCTCAGTAAATGTCAATGGATTGAATTCACCAGTGAAAAGGAATAGGCTAGCTGATTGGATAACAAAGCATGAGCGATCCATATGCTGGTCACAGGAAACACAACTAGACTTGAAATACAAATCAAGACTCGGGGTTAAGGGCTGGAAAAAGTATTTCAAGGAAATGGAAATGAGAAGAAAGGTGGGGTTGTAATCTTATTTTCAAATACAAGCACATTTAAAGCAACTAAAGTTAAGAAAAAGAAAGACGAATACTTTGTACTGGTCAAAGGAACTATACAAAAAGAAGACATTTAAACTCTAAATATTTATGGATCCAACTTAAATGCTTCCAGATTTAAGAAACAGACTTTCATGGATTTGAGCAATATGACATCCCATAATGCCATAAGATCCAGGGACTTTAACACCCCTCTGACAGAACTGGACAGATCCTGTAAACAGAAACTAAACAAAGGACTTAAACACGACCCTAGAACAAATGGGATTGATAGACATATACAGAACACATCATCCCAAAGCTAAGGAATATACATTTTTCTCATCAGCCCTTGGTAAATACCTAGGATACAAACCAAACTGCACCAAAATTAAAACAATAGAAATTATACCTTTTTTTTCTTTTCAGACTAGAAAGCAATGAAGGTAGAACTCAATTCCAAGAAAAATATTCATCTCCACACAAAGACATGGAAATTAAACAACCTATTACTGAATGATAATTGAGTCCAGGAAGATATAAAGAGGAAATTGTTAAATTCCTCAGACATAACAGCAATTAAGACATAAGTTACCAAAATCTGTGGGATATAGCAAAAAAAGACTTTACAGGGAAATTTATTGCATTAGATGCCTACATTCAAAAAACAGAAAGAGAGCACATCAACAAACTCATGAACCATCTTATGGAACTGTAAAAAGAAGAATAATCTAACCCCAAACCCAGCAGAAAAAAAGAAATAACCAAAATTATATCAGAGATTTAGGAAATTAAAAACAAAAGAATCATTATGAAATGAACAAAATAAAAAAGTAAGTTTTTAAAAAAAATAAATAAAATCAATAAACCTATTCCTAGATTAATTAGAAACAGAAAATCAAAATCTCTAATAAAGTAAATCAGAAATTAGGAAATAACAACAGATGCCTCAGAGATACAAGAGATTATCTCTGAATACTACAAGAAACTCTGTGCACAGAAATGTGACAATGTGGAGGAAATAGATCAATACCTGTAATCACACTGTCTCCCTAGGTTTAACCAAGATGAAATAGATCTCTTGAACAAACTGATTTCAAGAACTGAGATCAAAGAAACAAACAAACAAAAAAATCTCCCAACAACAAAAAATGTCCTGGTACAGATGGCTTCACACTAGAATTCTATCAAATCTTCAAAGAAGAGCTTAGACCCACATGACAGAAATTATTCCAAAAAATTGAGAAGGTAGAAATATTCCCCAACATGTCCCATGAAGCAAATGTCACCCTCATACCAAAACTAGAAAAAGACCAACTAAAAAGGAAAATTTCAGACCAATTTCACTAATGAATATAGATGCAGAAATTCTGAGTGAAATCTTAACCAATAGATTACAGCTACACATTAAAAAAAAATTATTCATCCCAATCAAGTAGGTTTCATCCCAGGGATGCAAGGCTGGTTTATCATACACAAGTCCATAAACGTAATTCACCATATTAACAGAAGCAAAAACAAAGACCATATGATTCTTTCACTAGATGCAGAAAAAGCATTCAATAAAATAAAATTCAGCATCCTTTTATAATTAGAACACTTAAAAATATAGGCATTGGTGGCATCTTAAACTAATTAAAGCCATCTATGACAAAACTACAGCTAATATTATACTGAACAGAGTAAAACTGAAAGCTTTTCCACTTAGAACAGGAACCAGACAAGGTTGTCCTCTATCACCACTACTATTCAACACAGTGCTGGAAGGTCTTGCCAATACAATCAGGCAATAGAAGGAAATAAATAGCATCCAAATGGGAGCAGAGGAGGTCAAACTCTTGCTCTTTGACAATGATACGTTCTTATACTTAGAGAAACCCAAAGACCCAACCACAAAACTCCTGGAAGTGATCAAAAAATACAATGGTGTCTTAGGATATAAAATCAGTGTTCACAAATCAGGAGCCTTGTATATGCCAGTAACAGCCAAGATGAGAAGCTAATCAAGGACACAATTCCCTTCACAGTAGCCTCAAATAAAAAAAGTAATACCTATGAGTACACCTAACAAAAGACCTGTATAAAGAAAATTACAAAACCCTTGAAAAGAAATAACAGAAGATACTAACAAATGGAAGAACGTATGATGCTCATGGCTGGGAAGAATCCGCATTGTGAAAGTGTCTACACTTCCCAAAGCACTCTACAGATTCAATTCAAACCCCATTAAAATATCATCATCATACTTTTAAGATGTGGATAAAATATTTCTTCATTTTGTTTTGAAACAGAAAAAATCCCTATATAGCCAAGGCAATGCTTAGTAATAAAAATAAAGCCAAAGGTATCTTCCTACCAGACTTTTGGTTTTACTATAAGGCCATAGTGACCACAACAGCATGGTATTGGCACAAAAATAGAGGCATTGACATTAGGAACCAAATAGAAAACCATGAGATGAAACTAACATCTTACATCCACCTGATATTTCATAAACCATACAAGAACATACACTGGGAAAAAGAATCCCTATTCAATAAACGGTGTTGGGAGAACTTGATAACCACATACAAAAGACTGAAATTGAACCCTCACCACTCACCACTTACAAAAATTGATTCAAGATGGATAAAATATTCAAACCAAGGAATGAAACAATAAAAATTCTCAAAGAAAGTGTGGGTAAAATACTTGATGACACTGGCCTGTGGAAAGATTTTATGAAGAAGACTTCCATGGCAATTGCAACAACAACAAAATCAAACAAATGGGACTTAACTAAAAACTGAAAAGCTTCTGTACATCCAAGGAAACAACAACCAAAGCAAATAGACAACCTTCAAAATATGAAAAGATATTTTCATATTATGATTGGACAAAAACTTGATAAATAGGATTTACAAAGAACTCAAATTAATAAAAAAAGATCCAACTGTCCCATATATCACTGGGCCAGAGACATAAATAGAATCTTCTCTAAAGAGAACATGAATGGCTAACAAACATATGAAAAAATGCTCATCATCCCTAATAAGCAGAGAAATGCAAATCAAAACTACCCTGAGATATCACCTAATTCCACTTAGAATGGCCCACATCACAAAGTCTTGAAGTTAGAGATGTTGGCATGGATGAGGAGAGAAGGGAACACTTTTACATGACTGGGGGGACTGCAAACTAATACCACTTTTTTGGAAGGAAGCCTGGAGAATCCTCAGAGAACTCAAATTAGATCTCCAATTTGACCCTGCAATCCCATTAGTAGGCATCTACCCAGAAGAAAAAAAAAATCCTTTTATCATAACACATTTGCACTAGACTGTTTATCGCAGCTCAATTTACAATCACCAAAATGTGGAAACAACTTGAATACCCTCCAACCCAGGAATGGATTAACAAGCTATAGTACAGGTATACAATGGAATAGTATTCAGCCATTAAAAAAGATGGAGACTTTACATCTATTGTATTAACCTGGATGGAAGTGGAACACATTCTTCTTATTAAAGCACCACAAGAATGGAGAAGCAAGAATCCAATGTACTCAATTCTAATATGAAGGCAGTAGATGAGCTAATACAATGGGTGGTATAGGGAAATGAGGTAGTGAGGAGAGAGGACGAGGGACAGAGATGAGGGTCATGGTGTATGACACACCTCTTGGGGGTGAGACACAATTACAAAAGGCACTTTATCTCACAAATGCAATCAGTGTACTCTAATTCTTTGTACCCTCATGAATGAATCCCAAACAATAAAAAATATTTAAAAAATTGAACAAATTAGTAAAACCATTAGAACATATGTGTTTACATATACCAGACATAAGCAGGACATCAAAGGTAAAGATATGACAGAAAATGTCTATACACGCATATCCAAAGAACATGTTGATGTTTATTATGTGTTGGTCTTAGTGCTATGACTACTTTTATTTTTTTATTATTTTTTATTAAATCATAACTTTGTACATTGATGCATTTATGGGGTTCAGTGTACTGCTTTGATAGACAATTTGAAATGCTTACATTGAACTAAGTAACACATCCATCACAATTACACTCATTTCTTAATAGTTTTGAAATGTACCACTGCATCATGTACAATAGGTGAGGTCCCCCCAAAGACCCTCCCTCCTCCCATATCCCGCCACCCCCCCCCACAATCTCCTCTTCCTTTATACTATCTGGACTATAGTTATGTTTTGCCAATCATATGAGAGTGTAGGTGGTTATGTATTGATTTCATAGTAGTATTGAGTACATTAGATACTTTTTTTTCCCATTCTTGAGATACTTTACTAGGAAGAATATGTTCCAGCTCCATTCAGGTAAACGTAAAAGATGTGAGGTCTCCATCTTTTATTATTGATGCATAGTATTGCAGGGTGTATATATACCACAATTTGTTTAATCCATTCATGAGTCAATGGGCACTTGGGCTGTTTCCATGTTTTGGCTATTATGAATTGGGTTGCAATAAACATTCTGGTGCAAATGTCTTTGTTGTAAAATAATTTTTGATCATCTGGGTATATACCTAGTAGAGGAATCCCAAGATCAAACAGTAGGTCTACTTTTAGTTCCTTGAGTGTTCTCCAAACTCCTTTCCAAAAAGGTTGTATTAGCTTGCATTCCCACCAGCAGTGTAGAAGTGTTCCCTTCTCTCTGCATCCATGCCAACATCTGTAGTTTCAGGATTTTGTGATGTGGGCTAAACTTACTGGAGATAGATGGTGGTGTCTCAAAGTAGTTATGACATGCATTTCTCTGATGATTAAGGATGATGAACATTTTTCCTATATTTGTAGGCCATGTGCCTGTCTTCATCAGAAAAGTTTCTGTTCAAGTCTCTTGCCCACATAGAAATGGGGTTATTTATTCTTTTCTTATTGATTACTTTGAGTTCACTGTAAATTCTAGTTATCAGACCTTTGTCAGAAGCATAACCTGCAAAAATCCATTCTGAGGGTTGTCTGTTTGCTTTATTTACTGTGTTCTTGGCTGTGCAAAAGCTTTTTAGTTTGATCAGATCCCAGTAATGTATTTTTTGTGTTGCTTCAATTGCCCGGGGGGGGGGGGGTCCTCCTCCTAAAATATTCTCCCAGGCCAATTTCTTCAAATGTTTTCCCTGCACTCTCTTCTAGTATTTTTACAGTTTCATGTCTTAAGTTTAAATCTTTTATCCAGTGAAAATCAATTTTTGTTAATGCTGAAAGGTGGGGGTCCAGTTTCAGTCTTCTACAAGTCACCAGGTCGTTCATGCAGTCATTCTAATATCTCTTCCTTTGTAAATGATACTTTTCTTACATCTGGCTGCTTGCAGAATTTTCTCCTTCATCTTAACTTTGGCAAAGTTAATCACAATGTGTCTAGGAGATACTTTATTTGGATTGAGTCTTGCTGGGATTCTGAAACTGTCTGCTATCTGAAGTTGCAAAGCTTGCAAAGCTTGAGAAATTCTCCTCCAAAATCTCTTGGACTAGAGCATCTGTACTTTTGGAACTATCCTTTTCTCCTTTGGGAATTCATATAAGACAAATGGTTGATCTTTTGGAGTGATCCCACAACTCTCTCAGGGAATGATCGGTTTTTGTTCTCCATTTGTTTGCCTCTTTGAGTGTTTGGAAACATTCAAAAGCTTTGTCTTCAGTTTCAGAGATCCTTTCTTCTGCCTGGTCAATTCTATTACTGAGGGATTCTACTGTATTTTGGAGCTCCTCAACTAATTTTTTCATTTTCTTGAGCTTTTCTATCTCTTTTCTCATTATGTCCATATCTTTGGTAACTTGGGCTTTGAATTCATTAATTTAATTTCTTGAGACAACTTTAGAACTACTCTTTGGAATTCAATTTCTATCTTTTCTTCCATTCTATTTATCTTATTTGCAATCCATATTCTGAATTAAATTTCGGACATTGCTGCCATTTGTCTATGCATGGCATCTTCAGTTGTATCTCCTTTATCATTTCTTGGTGGGGATAGGGGGTTGATCTACTCTGGTTATTCATGTTGCCATAGTTTTTCTGTTGGGTCCACACCATGTTTATTTTCCATTGTTTGGTTATTAGAACTGGTAGGGTGAGATTGAATTGGGATTCCCAGGTAGTAGAGATAGCCCCTTACCAAAGTGCTAGGCTTTGTAATTATGGCTTATCTCCTACAATCTTTCAAAGGCCCCTTTCAGAGTTTTAGCTGGCGACTTTGAGGACCTACTTGGTGAGATAGCACAAGCCAGCTCTGTTTTGATATCAGCCAACCTCTACCCTATCCTAAGAAACCACAGTATTAGGTTTAAATCTCAACTGTGAAGAGATACAAAAAGCTGCAGTGCCCAGCCCCCACCCTTCAGTTCTTTTATGCTAGAACTTGGAAGGTCAACCTCAGAATGTCCCAGAGTGGACAGCCCCAGATATAGGTTCCAACCAAATTGTCTCAGGCAGTGCAAACCCTCCCCCACAGAGAGGGATTCAAAGGTCTCTAACAGCACAATTGGAGCCAGGGATCCACACTCCCGCCTGCCAGACTCAGTCCACACTGTTGTCTGCTTCTCTTCTCATAGACCCAGCTGGAGCCAGGGGCCACACCCCCACCCATGGGTCTCAGTCTACACACAGCTAGACCAGTTGGAGTCGGGGGACCACACTCCTGCCAGTCAGTCTCAGTCCACTGCCTGGCAAGCCTCTGTTTGCAGGCTCTATTGGAGTCAAGGCACCAGGCCCACCCTCCAGTGTCATCCACACACAGCTAGGCTCTGCTTGCCAGACCAGTTGGAGTCAGGGGACCACACCCTGCCAGCCAGTCTCAGTCTACTGCCTGGCAAGCCTCTATTCACAGACTCTGTTAGAGTCAAGGCACCACACTCTACCTGCAGGTCTCAGTCCTTA
Organism: Galago senegalensis; assembly: GCA_963575145.1. Lineage (NCBI taxonomy): Eukaryota > Metazoa > Chordata > Mammalia > Primates > Galagidae > Galago > Galago senegalensis. The sequence continues at coordinate 14,421 of CAUYTI010145282.1, forward strand.
CCTGGTAAGCTTCTGCTCATCAGCCCCCCTGGAGACAGTGGGCCATGCCCTAGCCCTCAGATCTTGGTTCACACCCAGTAAGCCACTGCTCCAGGGTTCTGTTGGAATCAGGAGACCACGCCCTTTCTTTCAGGTCATGGTCCACACCTATCAAGCCTCTGCTAGAAGGACCAGCAGGGGCTGGGGACCGGCGCTGCCTGCTGAACTCAGTCCACACGGGGCAACCACTCTCCTCCTGTGGGTGCAGAAGATCTGGGGGTTCTGCACTCCATCCCACGAGACACAGCTGGAACTGAGGATCAACACTACCACTGGCTTGGCATAGTCATAACCAGGGGATTGCTCCTCCTTCCACCAAGTGTCCCTTTCTTCCCACACCCTCTTTCTTCCCACACCCTCTTTCTTCTCTGTTAGTCACAGATTCCGTCCTGATGGTTGGTAGTGCACACTATGCCCAGGTCTTTCAGGACAAGACCAAACACTCTGTGCTCTGTAGGAGACAGAACTTCAGACCACCATGTGAGGGAGAAAGAGTGGACTGGGAGTTTGGACTTGTGGTGGAAAATATCCATTCAATTTTATGCCTGGTGGGGTGGTGTCTACGTTCATAAGTGGGACCTCCCTGGAGAAAAAGATCTGGAGTTTAGCAGCTTTCTCCAGGAGGTAAAACGAGAGATGATGTTTTGTTCCCTGCTCATTAGCAGATAGCCTGCAGCAGACTCCCTGCTTGGGGGAGGGGTCTCTTGTCCTCTAGTCAATAGGCTTTGTATCTGTAATTTGTTTTCTTGAATGCTCTTCTTTGGAGTTACAGCTTGCCCAACTTCTTTCTTGGCTCAGCTCCCCATCTTTGGCTTCATAGAGTCCAATTCATCCAGTTTTTTCTTCCTCTGCTCAGGAGCCTCTGCTGAGGGTTGCTAACAGTCAGCCATCTCCCCAGAATCCCTATGACTACTTTTAAATCTCTCTAACATACTACTTTTCTATAATAACATTATTGTTTTACATAATAATAAAATCCAATAAATGATTCACGATTAGGAAAAAACTGGATATTAAGATACTCTGCAAAGTATGTAACCTAATAAATTAAAACTACACAAAAGATTTATTATTAATGTTATCATTCCTATTTTCACTATTTAGCATATTTGGGTACAAAGAGATGGGATAAATGTCACTGTAGGTCTTACTTTCAGTAAAGAAATGAGGTGCTAGATGGGGAAATTGAGAAAGAACCATCATCTCATAAAGCACATCAATATGAAAAAAGTTTTATTAGGCTTAGCACCTGTGGCTCAAGTGGCTAAGGTGCCAGCCACCTAAGGTTGTGGGTTAGAATCCAGCCTGGGCCCACCAAATAACAATGACGGCTGCAACCAAAAAATAGCCAGATGTTGTGGTGGGTGCCTGTGGTCCCAGCTACTTGGGAGGCTGTGGCAGGATACTCACTTGAGCCCAGGAGTTGGAAGTTGCTGTGAGCTGTGATGTCACAGCACTCTACCCAGAGGGACAGCTTGAGGTTCTGTCTCAAAAAAAAAAAAAAAGAGTTCTATTAAAATAATTTTTGTTGCAGCAACAGAACACCTAGGGTTCCCAAAACACAAGAGTAGATCAAGCTGTGAATTACTGGGAAAATAAAGGGTGACAATCATTTTAGTTGTATCAATTTCTATATTTGCCTCCATGATTATATTTAGTCTGAGGTTGTTTTTTTTTTTTTTTTGGTTTGTTTATAGTAAGCTAAATCAACTTATTTTTTAAACAATTTACCATCAGCATTAAGTATTAAACAGGAAAATTCCTTTGGATGATTAGTGGGAGACATAGTCTAAGTAGACTGAACGTATGTAAAATCAGAGAGTAAAGAAACAACATGATATCCTTAAAGAGAAAGGGTAGTTTTAATATATTATTTTTTACTCTAAATTCCAGTATAAGTTTTTCATTTGGGTCTTTATATAAATATTTTAAATAACACAACAAATAGTGTTTTCAGTAATAGTTTTGTAGAAAATAATAACATTAGAAATGTTCTTTCTTTGGTCATTTCCTAAATCAGCTTTTAATAATAAAAGCTAAGAATGTAATCGTAAATTGTATTCCATGAAGGCATGTAGAATCTTCGACACAGAAAACAAAACCATAAAGTTTTCCCTGATAGTGGAATGTGGGTCTTGATATGTGCTTATATGTGCTTAGATACATTTAGTACAGTTCAGTTAAACATTCAGAGGAAAATGGAATGGATTTTTTACACTGTAATTAATGCCATTCGTTTGGCATGCCCCTTTTGAAGATCTAATTTGAAACCGATAGTTGATTAGGCTGCTGGATGAGTACTCAGAAAGTTTAATTCTGTCCACATTCATCCAAAATGTGCTTTTTGTTTAATTACTCACCAGACATCTACTTGAGAAATACAAAACAATTATATATTAGCTCAACAATCATTAGTAATTACTATGCATACTATGCATCAATGCCCATGTAGGATACAAGTGGTTTTAGACACGGTTCCCATACTCATGCAGCTTGTGAATCAAATTATGGCATATTATTATTATTATCTGATATCAATTCTCATAGTTATTTTTATTACCATGTATCTATTCTATTAATTATATCTTACCCAGGCTTGGCTCCAGTAGCACAGTGGTTATGGCACTAGCCACATACTCCGAGGTTGGCAGGTTCGAACCCAGCCTAGCCAGGCCTGCTAACCAACAATGACAATGGCAACAGAAAAAATAGCCAGGCGTTGTGGAGGGTGCCTGTAGTCCCAGCTCCTTGGGAGGCTGAGGTAAGAGAATTGCTTAAACCCAAGAGTTTGAGGTTGTTGTGAGCTGAGATGCCACAGCACTCTATTGAGGGTGACAAAGTGGGACTCTGTCTCACAAAAAAAAATTATATCTTACCCAGTTTCCACAGAATGAAATGTATATTTTCACATATATTTACTGCCATATATGAAGACGTTTTCTGACATAACATATATATTCCAAGAAGCTCTGTTTTAAATCCAGAGGACATGAGAGAGTGCTGATATATAGCATTCTTGATGTTATCTATGAAATAGGTAACTAAAGGTAAAAGAAGTTAAAAAACCTTCACCAGCTCTATGAGGAAGGAGATCTTTTATTTCATGGTTGGCATATGCACATTCTCTTCCATGAAAAAATACTATGGAGAAGATATTCAGATGAACTAAGAGAAGAACACATTGAAAATACCCTGAAAGACCATAGACATCATCTGCCAATTCTTTCAAGATGGATCTAGTTCATATTCTTGAAGTTTTCTGACTTTATTAGAGGGGTCTTACAGCTAGTGGGCTTTTTAGTTTGCATCTATACTTATAAATGTTATTTTAGAGCTTGACACTAATTAAATTTACCAAAATTCTCAAAAGTTTTAAAAGTGTCAATAATTTGAAAAAGAATTTGTATTTTCCATCCACTGGCTTGAAACAGCTTGATTGTATGCATGCAAGTATCTAATTAAAATAAGTGGCTACCTAGATCATTTAGTGAGTTAGGCTACTGATGTAAAGCAAGAAAGTGACAAGAAAAGAATTAGGCTGGAGTGGTAAATAGCTTAAATTTGGGTGCTAGTCTGCCTCAATTTAAATCCCAGGTTCATCATTTCTTAGCTGGGTGACTTTAAGCAAGTTACCTCATTATGTCTTAATTTCATCATTTGTAAAACAAGGGAAACAAAGGTTTCTATCTTATAAGGTAGTAGTAAGGATTAAATGGTATAGTTTATGTAAAGCACTTAGTACAGTGCCTGGTGCACAGCATGAGTGTAATAAATGGTAGACATTACTATTACTCCCTCCAGGAGATATCTCATCATAAGCAAATAATTACTCATGTCATATAAGCCTTCCTAATCCTCACTGCTCTTTTGGCCCATGGCTGTTCACATAGAGGCTTAACTTGGAAATGGAGGCCCATTTTAACTCTGCAGTTCAGCTTCCCCTGGTGTTAGCACCATGGCAGCTATGGCATTTTATACTCATGGAATAGCAATTTGTGGCAGTTCCTGTCTTCTTGATAGATTCCAACTGCTGTTGGAACATATGCTGCTGTGCATGTTAGAACAGCAAACAAGCAAGATGTATTTTAATACAAAACTTAGCGAACAGTGTGACTTTCTATTTGACAATATAATAATATTTTACCTTAAGATTTTTCATCTTTCTCATTTCTGTCGCATGAAAACAGTTCATATAGATCCAAGGAAGTAGGGAAGTAACTGTGGAAATAGCGCTAAACCAAATCAACATATATTTAGTAAAGAACTACTATGCCAGATGCAATTGAGAATATATAGGTGTATAAGAATGGGCTCTTTATTTAGGGAGAAAGTGATCTGGTTAGAGAGATAAGAGATATGTGGATGCATAGAAACTTAAGTAACACATAATGAAGTCCCAATGTCAGCTGCAACAAAGTAAACATTTCTAGCACAAAGGACAAAATTTTATCAGCCCTTAAAGGAACTATATGGCTAGAGAAAAGAAAGAGAAAGAGAAAGAATCTTCAAATATGGGATTTATTATCTGGGATTTTATTCAGGAACTATATGAGACCTGAACTAGAAATAAGCCTAAGGATAAGACTGAAGGACATTGCATGTCGCAGTAAAGAAGGTAAACCTTGTCACTATTATTGGGACTCACTGAAGGCTTTAGAGGAAAAGAATAATAGGTAGAAAGTGAACATTTAGGGAAAAGCGACTCGAGCCAAATTTGTAGGACTGATTGAAGAAGAAAAGGCAAGAATTACATTTATCAGTGTGGAAGTTATCAAAGAAATCTGAATTTGTTGGAAGAAAGGAAGATGAGAGAAGTTGCAATGGAAAATCTCAAGATTCATTGATTGATGGGATGAAGTTGGCAAACAAAAATAAGGAGACAAAATTCCTAGTGTTTTTGGAGGTTGGAAACTGTTGAAGCATTTCAAACGACTGTGGGAGTTAGAAAATTTGAGCTGGTTTCTGTTTGTTTTGTTTTGTTTGAGGGTTTTCCTTTGTTTTTTTTATGACAAAGATGATCAAAAGTTGAGTTGTAGTCATATTTGTTAGAAGCAATAATGTAGAAGTATGTGGGTAGAAGTATGTGGGGTTCATGAGACAATAGAAGTTGGAGTTTGGAGAGTTATCCTTAGTAGTGCATTTCAAAGCACAGAGTAATGAAACTAAGCAAAGGAATAGGAGATTCTAGGTATTAAAACCAAATCTTCGGAGAAGCTAGCAGAAGATTGATGCATTGTAGGTTGATAATATTCTCACATAATTAAACTTTTCTTAATTACCAGGAAACCCAAAATCAATTTTCGGCCAAAACAGAATACTTGCCCAAATAACTAGTACATTTCCCTTCTTTCTAATCATTTCAGATTTCATTTTTAGGTTTATTTTAGTCCTCCTTCTTTTGTTTGTGGCTCTCTATTTCAAATTGGTACAAACGTTTTCTGATGATAGGCAGGATATAAATAATAGATGAAGAAAAATAGGTACCGGCAAATGATGTGAGGAGACAATTCAATGAAGGTGAATGTCTCTAATGCAGCAGAACTTCTGTAAGTTGACCCCCCAAGGGACAGTAAAAATCTGGCCAACATATGGAGGTGGTCAACACATGGAGGTGGTCAACACAAATAATTAGGCCTACTTTACTGGTGACATACATGTGATGCATGTCCAGATTATGAAAATGCAATCAACTTAAGGAAGTGGTTAATATAGGGAAGTGGTCAACTATAGAAATTCCACTGTAGTTTAAAATTCAGTAGGTTCACAGAGTAAACACTGAAAGATAGCCTTGCACTTGACAATTAGGAAATCATGTGACTTCAGCAATAAAGAAAATGTTGTAAACACTTAGGGTTGGGATGGGGCTGCCATAAAAGAGGAGAAAAATTTGTGAAAGGGAATAAAAAATATATGAATAAAACATTTTACGAAACATCAAAGATGGAAATATTTTAAGAGTTCTATGTCAAAAATCAGGTTTTTATAAGATAAAATGCTCACACATCTTTCCACATTCATGAAACACATATCTTGAGCCCTAGCTGCATTTGTGGCAAGGCCTGCTATGAGAACACATTGAGAACTGGAGACACAGGAGAACAACCAACCTTTTCTATCTGCTGCATATGTTCTCAAGATGAGCCAAATGGAAAAGTTGGCAGTCTCACATCTACAAGACCCAAATGAACAGGTGGAACCCTATCTAGAGGAAGCCTGCCTGCTTCTTCCAAACACTCCTTCCTGCAGCTTTATCAGAAACACAGAGGATGGCATTTAAAAGACATGTAACTAAACATGACAAATTGTACAACAAAATCCTATTTTGTTTTGGCCTTAGTAATAATCACCAAACTTTTTGCTGCCTGTCCTTTGATATATCTGCCTCAAAATGCATTCTTCAATCCTTTACTCACAGGGACCTATTCCAGTCTATCCTCTCCCTGAGGCTTTCCCTGATAAAGATGATAATGTCTCTGACCAACTCTAGGACAATCACTGACAACAATGACATTTATTGAATGCCTAATATCTGCCAGATACACCCATAGTCCTTCTTTAATTAAATTGTCATAGCAACTTCTTGAGATGAGTAATGTTTTTTTCCAATCCTAATGAGAGAAATGGTAAAGTTTAGAGGGGTGAAACACTTCATCATGCTCACATACCTGGAAGAAGCACAGCCAAATTTACAATCCAGTACTGTCTTTTACAAAAAGCTATCATATCCCAATGAACCTCTTGTTTCAGAAAGTTCTTCAGTGAAACATCTAGATTTACATTGGCAGTGGATTGTGTTTCTATTACACTCGCAGTGCTTGGCACAGTGGCTGACACATGGAAATCTAGCTTAAGTATATTTCTTTCCCTAACTCAATTGCAAGCTTTTGCATTTCTGAGACCGGCTTCCCTTATTTATTTTATTTTTGGAGGATTATCCTCTGCTTTTTCATACTCTTCCTTATCTTTCTCTAGTTTATTCTCCCTGTGCATCTCCATAAACCACACCATCATATCACACACATCTGCCATCCTCCACTCTGATAGTTTCTAATTCATGTCCCTCAGATAACTTCGTTTCCACATTTTCAGTTCCACAGAGACTCTCTGAGCCTGGATGGGATCCATGTCCTCTATTTCCCTGGATCAGCTACTATATTGCCTTCACAGATTTTTTTCCTTGTGCCTGCCCATAAAGTATAAAGTATCCATTTCCCAGAGTTTTATATTTAATGTATTGTTTTTCTCACTACATCCTTTCTTGGGACAAGTACTTTCTCTCATGGATTCACTATCATATGCTGATATCTCCCAAATCTCTAGGTCTGGTATCAATAACTACACTGTATTTCCCTATCCTACTTGCCAAATCATTACTAAAAATTTCAGTCTGTGTATCTTGTAAGTAAATATATGAAAAACTCAATTCATTAGCTTAATCAAACAGACTTGGGTTTTTTGTCCTAATTTTTCTAACTTAGCAAAAGGATTAATATCAACTTTTCAGGTGTGGAGATGAGATGTCAGGTCCATTTTCACTGGTTCTTGGTTCCCAGTACTGAAGAATGCTTACTAGTAGTGAGTCAATTGAGCAAATGAGCAGACCAAGCAGATGCAAGCAGGCAAAGTGTCAGAGTTTATTAAAGCACAGTATATTCCCGAGAGGGAATAGGTCTACTCCCAAGACTGGAGGAGACCCAGAGTTTAACAAGCTTTCTCTCCTTTATTCTGATCCCCTAATTCTATGTTATGTGGGGGCAGAACATTCATGGTTTTACGTGGAAAGAGGTGAAGAACTCCTGTAATTCTAGGAGGTCACCAGGGTATTTGTAAACTCTCTTAGGGCTGATGGCTGTGATTTTTACTATGTTAATGAGTGTAGGTCACTTGAGGATACTATCACCTTACTTGTATGCACGCTCCAAATACCCTCTTTTGTGGCTTTGGCCTTATCTCCACTTTGTGGCCTCTCTATCTCTTTCTGGTTGATCAGACCTTAGAGATGCCCGTTCATGGACCAAACTACTATTCAGTCCTTGGAAGGCCCCTTGACACATCATCTGAGAAGCCCTATCTGGTCAATTAGTTCCTCTAATTATACACAAAGCATTCCCTAGTATCATCTGCTCCTCTCCTACCCTATTCCTATTTAACACACTCATTTAACCAAGCCCAAACTCACCTTCTCACTCCAGTAATATCTGGCCCCCACTTTCTTTTCAGCAAATTGTCCTCTAGCCCCTCAGTGGAAACTTGATACTTATTTATTCACCCATACATTTATCTGTTTGATAGATATGAATGGAATGTCTATCATGTACCAGGCATTGGTCTTTATTATGTTTCTCTCACTCTTGATGCCTTTGTATATGATTCATTTTCTACCTGAAGTGACCTTCAGGGTATAGGAAAACTGAAAGAATATTGATTCTATTCTCAGAAATATGGAAGTTTTTAAGAGATTTAGTTTAGAAGTGAGTTCAGATGATATTTTCCAATGGACTGCATTGAATTTGATGTCAAATTTGAATATTGTTAAGAAGTGATGTCTTGATACTACTAATTGACTAAGTTTCTGTCAAAATAGTGGAGCCACATTCTTTTTGATCAAAATATTTCAGCCATTTTATCAAATAAAGGTAATGAAGTCAGTATCCACAAAATGGGATTACATCATCAAGATTTATCTTAAGGATATTTTCACTTATTTCTTGTCACATAAAATTATTTCTAGTTAAAAATATAATTGTAAATATCTTCAAAAATTTTCAATTTATGAATATGCCATCAGTTACTTTGTGTGCCAACACAGAAAAGTCAAAGAAATGTCATGGATCTTGCGCTTGTGAAATTCACATATGAAATTTAAAAGTTTGCATTGGGGGATCTTTTCTGGGTCACTGATATCTTGGAGAATCTCCAAAATTATGATTCCCTCTTTTAAAAAATGCACATTATATGCAAACAAAATTGTACACATAAATTTACAGGAGATTATGAAAACCATGGTATCTATATTTTGACTTTTTGATTGTCCATGGCCCTAGATTAAATACCCTTAGTGCAGATAAGTTTAATAGTTCTATATAAGCCTATTTTCCACATCTGTAAAACAGTGTTATATGGCTTACTTTGCAAATTGATTATGAGATAATGTGTACAAAGAATTTCTTCTGTTCTCATAGCAACATACAAATCTCATGCCCTTCCAACCTCTGAGGCTTCATCAATAGCATGGTACCTTCAAACGTTGATAATCTTAACTAAAGGTATTTATAATAATTATTATGTAAACTTCATAAGAGCCACATATCTTTAAAAATATGTTTATAGCCGGCACGGTGATTCATGCCTATAATCCCAGCACTCTGGGAGGCTGGGGCAGGTGGATTGCCTGAGCTCATGAGTGCAAGACCAACCTGAGCAAAAGCAAGACTGTCTAAAAATAGATGAATGTGGTGGCAGGTGCCTGTAGTCCCAGCTACTTGGGAGGCTGAGGCAAGAGGATCTCTTGAGCCCATGAGTTTGAGATTGCTGTGTGCTATGACACCATAGCACTCTACCAAGGGTGACAAAGCAAGACTCTGTCTTCAAAAAAATTTGAAAATTATATAATCAAATCTTTCTAAAAGAATAATACAGGGGGTCCCAGGTTATGGATGAGATATGTTCATGAGAACACTGTTAGGTCAGATTTATATGTAACTTGTATCCCTGATGAATAGGGCATATATGGTGATAATACTAATAACAATACTATAATCGTTCACATGCATTTATTGAAATCCTTCTTTATTTCTATCTTTCTATTGCAATCACCTTCCTCTTTGATGCAGGCTCACTTGGACTTAGAGTAGGCTTTCATCTTGGAAGCATGCTCAAAAAGGTAAACACAGATTCACAAAATTGAATAAAAATAGCTAAAATAAAAATGATGCTGTGCCAAATGACTATATATGAGGTTTTGTTACACACACAGAAGAAACCAGATCACAAATTATTAATTCATGTAATTATAAATTGTCCTTATGGGGAGCCTTGGGATCCTGTTCATAAGTACGGAATGTTGTAAGTTGGGTCATCTGTAACTCAGTGACTTCCTGTACTGGAAAAGATAAGTTACTATCTGACCCAAACATAATTTTCAATATTTTAGAAAATCTCTTTCTATATTGACTTTTTAAAATAATAAACACTAGGTTTCTTTAAATTTTGCAAGTAAAGTGCCATGATTTTTTTTAATTTTGAAATTTATCATAAAATTTTATGTAATTCACTAACAAAGTTTATGCTTTGTTCCGTTTTGATATTTATAAATACATCTTTACATCACATTGTATAGACTCTGCTGTGAAAGCTTAACAACATGCTTTGGACAAAACAATTCAATAAGGACATGACCTGCTAACAGTAATATTGATTTCTTTTTTTCCTCTATCGTAAGAGTAAAGAAATTTTATCATGTAATGTAGATAATACTAATAAATATCACAGTGATAGTTGAAGAACTTCCGTATTTCTCCATAAAGGATGTGATCTGGCAAAAGAGGGTGTCTTTTTCTTCAAGTCCCAGGTACATCATGAAACTGAATGATTCAAATGGAACATATGTCCTTTAGTATTGAGGCAACACAATATATTGATTACAGATTTTGAATTTAAATTTTTAGGAATTTTATAGTCCTATTTAGCATGCTATCTTGTATTTTTCTGCTCTCAAACCACCAAAATGTGATATAACAATAGTTCAGATAGATAACAACCTTCCATAGTTGACCACCTACCTATATTAAACATCTCTTTAAGTTGACCTGATTTTCATAGACCAGACATGTACCACATGTTCATATCAGTACAGTAGGCCTAGTTTCTTATGTTGACCACCTCTGAATGCTTACCAGTTTGTTACAGTCCATTGGATGGTCAACTTACAGAGTTCCTACTGTATTTTGTTAACTAAAAGAAAACAATAGTTATACTTTAGAAAAAGGAAAGCTTTATTTCTCATAAATGGCAGCAACCTGTTGTGTGGCCATTCCAACAGGTTGGGAAACAGAGCCCTGGACAGAACCCAAGCACACATACTTCAAAGAAGATATAAAATAGAAAAAATTTTATACTGACTGAGGTGGGCAAATATACATATTCAACAAGCTATAAGAGGAGTCATGAATATTTATGAAGGGAAATCATTCACATGTAATTGTGCCTTGCCTCCCTCATGCTGTCATGTCTGGGAATTCAGTTTTAAGGTGGTACTGGGATCCTGTTGGCCAAGAGGTATCAGTTCAGTTAGCAGAGGGCTTAGGATTTCACTTTTACTCTATAATTTGATACTCATAAAAATATCATACCTTGCAATAAATGTTTCTCAGTGCTGCACTATATGTTTGGTTTTAATTTTTTGTTGACAACTTATTGTGTATGTGTATATAATGTATATTCATGTGGTTATTGAAAGAGGTTTTGGGTGGCATTTTTGAATTTTATTAATTTTTTTTTTACAGTTTTTGGCCAGGGCTGGGTTTAAACCCACCACCTCCGGTACATGGGGCGGGCGCCCTACTCCTTTGAGCCACAGGCACCGCCCTGAATTTTATTAATTTTTCAGTATATTTTTCAAGATCTTTAAAGTATGACAGTAGAGCTTTAATAGGGATTGTATTAAAATTATATATTGCTTTGGGTAGTATGGATATTTTAACAAAGTTGATTCTTCCCAGCCATGAGTATAGTATAAAAACTTTTTTTATTGTTTCAGGTTAATTGAGAGTACAAAGAATTAGGTTACTCCAGGTGCAATGGTTCATGCCTATAATTGGGCACAGCAGCTCACATATGTAATTGCAGCACTGTGGGAGACTGAGGCGGGAGGATTGCTTGAGCTCAGGAATGCAAGGCTTGTCTGAGCAAGAGTTAGACCCAGACTCATGAAAAAAATTGAAAAACCCAGCTGGGCACTGGAGCGAATGCCTATAATCCCAGTGGCCTCAGAGGCTGACGCAGCAGGATGCCCACAGCCTGAGTCTGAGGTTGCAGTGAGCTACGATGCCATTGCACTCCGCTCAGGGCATAAGGTAGAACTCTGTCTCAACAACAAAAAAAAGAAAGAAAAAGAAAGAAAGAAAGAAAGAAAGAAAGAAAGAAAGAAAGAAAGAAAGAAAGAAAGAAAGAAAGAAAGAGATAAAACAAGGAAAAAAAAGAATTAGGTTACAATGTTTGCTTTTGTTAGGCAAACTTCCTCTAATAGAAAGGATTGGCCCACAATAGCAAAAACTAATTCCTTCTAAGAAACTTCTTAGCATGTGTTACAAAATTAATACTCCCTCTTATAATTGTGTCCCACCCTCAAGAAGTATACCATATCCCCCTGATATTGTGTCAAGTGGGAGCATACCCATCCCCCCTTCCCAGTTCCTAGTTCCCCTGTCCCTCTTCTTGGATTGATGTGAGTTTTTTTCTTATGTGGGCATGTGTTAAATTATCTACTATAAAACATAATATTTATGTCATGTGTTATCTGTAAAATACCAATTGCGAAGTCCCTATAACACCAAGTATAGATTATAACAACCCACTGGTAGGTTGTCTACGTAGGTAGGAACTCAAGGCATATAAATTAGCCACTTTGAAAGTCAAAATAGCTAACTTTAGTGGACTTAGTATAAGCTCAGAGAACTATTCAAATTTTTTTCTTCTCTCAGAATCATGTTCATCTGTTTCTTTCTCAATACCCAGAGGTTAAATGGAAACATACATGGTGAAGTTACAACATTTTAGAGATCTCATTATTACATTATCCTTATATTCTTGGTGAAAATCCTACTCATTTGTAGTGACTGACTTGTATGAGTTCCATTGTATTAAAAAGAGTAGCCTAGCAAACCAAATCCAACAACACTTCAAAAAGATCATACATTGTAATGAAGTTATATTTGTTCCAAGAAAACAAAACGGTTCAACATACTCAAATCAATAAACACAATACCTCACCTCAATAGAATAAGGACAAAGATAATTTCATCATTATAATAGATGTAGGAAAAGCATTTCATAAATGTCAACATCCTTCATGATGAAAATTCTTAAAACTTATAAAATAATTCAGTAAATTTGCAAAATACTAAAATAAGCATACGAAAAAAGGTATCATTTCTATAAAACAGCAATGAAATAGCTGAGAAAGAAATCAAGAAAGAAATCCCCTTTACAATAGCTACAAACAATATAAACTACCTATGAATCAACTTAATCAAAGACATGAAATATCTCAGAAAGGAAAACAATAATAATATATAATATACTGAAAAGAAATTTCAGAGGACTAAAAATATGCAAGGACATCCTGTGTCCATGGATTGGAAGAATTAACAATGCAGTGATACAACCCAAAGCAACCAACAGACTGAATACAATCCTATCAAAAAACCAATGCTGTTTTTCAGAGAATTAGAAAAAAATCTTAAAATTCACATGGAACAACAACAAAAAACTAAATAGTCAATACAATAATAAACAAAAAGTGCAAAACCATAGGCAGTGATTGCCTGACTTCAACATTACAAGGCTATAACAAAAACACCATTGTGCTAGTTTAAAAATAGACACAAAGACCAATGGAACAGAATAGAGATCCCCAAAATGGTGCTGATATTTACAAGCAATTGATCACTTGACAAACCAAACACATACATACTTTGGATAAAGAACATTATTTTCAATAAATAGTACTGGGAAAACTTGATAGCTATATGCAGAAGAATAAAACTGGACCTCTATCTCTCACCATAAAAGATCAACTCAAGATGGGTTAAAGATTTAAACATGAGACCTGAAACTATAAAAATATTTGAAGAAAACCTACAAAAGGCTGTGAATGGTGCCTCACACATATTATGCTAACACTCTTGGATGATGAGCAGGTTCATTGCTTGAGCTCACGAGTTCAAGAACAGTGTTAGCAAAAAGGGAGACCCCATCTCTACTAAAAATAGAAAAACTGAGGCAAGAGGATCACTTGAGCCCAAGTTGGAGGTTGCTGTGATCTGTGACACCACGGCACTCTA
>CAUYTI010145283.1:0-18907 GCA_963575145.1 Galago senegalensis
GGGTAGAGTGCCGTGGCATTACAGCTCACAGCAACCTCCAACTCCTGGGCTCAAGCGAGTCTCTTGCCTCCACCTCCCAAGTAGCTGGGACCACAGGCGCCCGCCACAACGCCCGGCTATTTTTTTTTTTGGTTGCAGCCGTCATTGATGTTTGGCGGGTCCGGGCTGGGGATTCGAACCCGCCACCTTAGGTGTACGTGGCTGGCGCCTTAGCCGGTTGAGCTATAGGCGCCGAGCCTTGACAGGGATCTTAAGTGGAAATGACTATACTGGCTGGGTGAGGAGGTAGCTGTAGAAACAGGCCACGCGGATCTTAGAAAACTTAAATCCTTTTATAAACCTCATATTGCCCTTCACAAAACTCCAGAATAAGGCCTTGTCAGAGGATATCTGGAGTTGAAGAATTAGTTTTGGTAATAAGAGTATACTCTGGGACATTACCAGTAGTCAAATTAGAAAGTCACACTCCAGTAGAAGCTCTGCAGTGAGGAGCGAGGCCTGCTGTACTGACGCACACCTGGGCGCATGTCAGGTCAGTGACAGTCAGGTCAACTGGGGGAGGTGGGCAGGGCAAGGAGGGTCGCGGGGAGGTTCTACTGCAGAACTGTTTTGTTTTATTACTTCATTTTAATTGAACTTCACCTATTTTACAATCCCAAGAAGGTAAATTATGTGCAAGTGATTCCTGTTCAGAGCAATGTGAGTAAATTTTGTCTAGTGGAAATGTAATTGATTTCTTCCCTACAGAAAAAATAACTCTAAGCATTATCTTCTGGTCTTATGGGATCATACTCAATCTTGCATCTTTTAGCAAATTAATTTCAACATTTGTTTACATTTCAGATTAACATGTCAGTACATACAATCAGGTTACACTGTTTGTGTTTGTTAGGGAAGGTCCGAGTTACAGTTGAGCCCTCCACCCAGGAGGTGTACCATGCACCCCTACATCGTGCCCGACAGGTGGGAGCTCCCCACACCCCCACGTCCTTGGCTGCTTGTATTTATTACTCTTTTTCAGTGGGTCTTCACATCTTAGTAATCCCATCCTGAATTAGTAAGTTAGCATATATGTCTTTTACATTCGCAGGAGACTCATGACTTTACCTTCGTGAAATACAGCCTCAGCAGCCCTGTGTGGTCTCGGGACCTGCCCTTGCCACATCCTGTGCTGAGGGCTGTAGCTGTCCTACCTGGTCCCTGTTCTGCCTGGGGTGAGGTGTGGTGATGACCCCAGGGTTGGAGTGAGGAGGGACTCTCGGCGCTCTCCCTGCTCAGTCCCTCTGCCCTCTTGCTGGGCCTTCTCATCCACTTAGCCCGACTCAGATCCTCACCTGACCCTCGCTTCACTGTCTGTTCTGTCCCTGCTCTGGAGTCCCCCACCTTTTGCTGTGAAGACAGACTTCCTGGCCTCCTTCTGTACATTCTTGGCTCCTTCTTTGACCTTTGGGGTCACATCAACTTTGAAAGTCTCCTCTGCATTCCCAGGAAGCAGAGGGTGTCAGGCTGCCACAGCCTGTCTGGGTCCTCTCTACCTACGTATGCTGAGGACCCACCGCTGTCTGGGTCCTCTCTACCTACGTATGCTGAGGACCCACCGCTGTCTGGGTCCTCTCTACCTACGTATGCTGAGGACCCACAGCCTGTCTGGGTCCTCTCTACCTACGTATGCTGAGGACCCACCGCTGTCTGGGTCCTCTCTACCTACATATGCTGAAGACCCACAGCCTGTCTGGGTCCTCTCTACCTACATATGCTGAGGACTCTCTACCTACATATGCTGAGGACCCACAGCCTGCCTGGGTCCTCTCTACCTACATATGCTGAGGACTCTCTACCTACATATGCTGAGGACCCACAGCCTGCCTGGGTCCTCTCTACCTACATATGCTGAGGACCCACAGCCTGTCTGGGTCCTCTCTACCTACATATGCTGCAGTGACACGGTGACCATCCACCTTGTGTTGTGTGGAAGAATGCCTGAGATTTGGTAATTTATAAAGAAAGGAGATTTATTCACCTCCCACTTCTACAGGCTGAGAAGTTCAAGGGCTCTGACTTCAGTGAGGACTTTCATGCTGGGTCACAATGTGAAGAAGGTCAGAAAAGAAGGTCAAAGCAGAGCACGCAGGCATCCTGGCTTCATAAGAGTCTTCTGCAGGAACTAAGCTATTCCCATGAAAACTAAACTACTCTTGAGAGGAGAACTCACTCACCACAGTGAGAACAGCACCAAGCCACTTGTGACTCAACATCTCCCTCTAGGTCCCCCCCAGATCTGTCACAGTGGGCGTCAAATTTCAACCTGAGTTTCGGTGTGTGTGGGGGGCACCATCTTCCAAGCATAACACCCATGCATCTGTGCTGCTGTTGCCCGGGCATGTCTGCACACTGTGCAAAGCCTTTTCTTCTCAGGAGTCCGAGCTGGAAGCCGGACACCATCCTTTTCTGTTTAGGGATTTTTAAATACCTGCAGGAGTTTCCAACATCTACTGCTTGTGGTTTCAAATTTTAAATGTGGTAGGTGGAAGGCCGGGGACCACATTGACAGCTAAACCTTACCTTTTTCTCCTTACCATCTCCAAGCTCTTCCCCACTCTCCAGAAAGGGTCTTTATTAGATGGGAACACCCACCTCCATTCCTGCACCGAGGAATTCTTTCCACTCCATGATCCAAGGCACGACAAACTTGCTCCCAATGCAAACCCAGGAATACTCAAAACCTTTTTCTTTTTCATGGTTCTGGCTTTTGCAGATCAAACATTCCTTAGATTTTCTTTTTCTTTTTTTTTTTGAGATAGAGTCTCACTATGTCGCCCTCGGTAGAGTGCTGTGCTGTCACAGCTCACAACAACCTCAAACTCTTGGGCTTAAGAGATTCTCTTGCCTCAGCCTCCCAAGTCGCTGGGACTACAGGCACCCATCACCACGCCTGGCTATTTTTTGTTGTTGCAGTTGTCATTGTTTAGCTGGCCCAGGCTGGGTTCGAACCCACCAGCCTCAGTGTATGTGGCTGGCACCGAGCCTTTCTTTGGACTTCCTAATGTTTCTTTTCTATGGACTTAGATCTATCTGGAGTTCAAAGCTGAAGGACGAGTTTCACTTCAGGGTAGACTTGTACCTCTCCCCCTGCTCCTTCCCTTCCTTTTCCACATGGTCACGGAGCAACAAGCAATGCTTTTAGAAACATGAGGAGCTGCCAGGCAACTTGGAAGTGCTAGGAATCACTGAGAATGCAAAAAGACATCAGTTGATTAGAAAACATTTCTAATCCCTTCCCCCAGCATTTGAAATTCCCAGTAAAGTCTTTTCTGAGACATGTCAATAGATATCCCATGTTAAGAGAATTCTTCACTTTGGAAGGTTTTGTAAATCTGAAGCCCAGCACAAAGCAGAGTAGGGGAATACTTGCTGTTTATTATTCTTTTCCTTTTCTCCCTCCCTCCTTCTGTTTCTCCCAACCCCCACAGCTATGTCATGGAGATGTCATTCTGAGTTCAATTCTGTTAAAATGTATTTTTAATTGCCTTACGAAACAAAGGAATGCCTTCAGTGGCCAGATAGGTAACATACGTGCAGGGAATAGCAAACTGTATTTAGATCAGTAAATCTATATCTTCCTCAAGAACATTCAGATTAAAGTAAAAAAGCCACACTGTTCCAATCAAATGCAGCAGGTGCCGGAGAGCAGCCCGTTCCCTCTGCACTACCCGCACTAACGCAAGCGTTGGGGCGTCTGAATTTCACCAGAACGGCTCTTCTCCCACGTCCTCCCTTCTAGCGCTTCCACTGCAAATTCTCAAGACTCAGCAGTGTCTTTGTTCCGTGCTGTGCTGGTCCCCTGAGCTCTGCACTGCGAACTTTTCAGTGATTCTGTGTGTTTCCTATCCTTGCAATAGAGGCCTCATCTCCACCACGTAAACTTTCTCAGATCATGTTTACATATTCCATCTACCTACTTGTCAAACACTGGAAAGGCTCGGGTTTTTACTGTTATTTATTATTTTATTATTTTTGACTGTCATTGTCTTTAAAATTTTCTCTGCCCTCTGTTTCTTAAACATTTGGCCAGCTCTATCCCTGGACAGCATCCTCTCTTTGCAGCAGCCAGCGAGCTTCAGTCTGTCCCCAGATCATCGCACTGCCGCAGGGTTGGACAAAGGTCAGCGTCCCTGTCGCAGGCTGCTCATCTGTGCCTCCTGTCCCCAGCCTGCTGGTCTTACCGAGTGCAGCCCGACCTGGGAGTGACTTGCAGTACTTGTTACCAGGAAGGCCGAGGCTGGGTTCTGAGCTCCCTGTTTTAAGTCTTTCTTAAAGACTTCCCTTCAGACTTTCCCCCGGGACTCAGTTCATTCACTGCGTTGCTCTCCATCTTCAATTCTGGACGTCTTCTTGCATCAAGAGAGAAATGTCTTTCCCCAGATACTGGATTTTAGCCCAGTCTGAGTAGGCTCCCCTTGTTAGATCAGTTGGATATCAAAACGATTTGAACCTTTCCCAGCCTCTCCCTCGGCGACCAGCCATTAGCTAATTAGTCTGTAGTACACATGCTTTTTTGTTTCGTTGGTTTGTCTTAATGTCAAAGATGTCTTGTTTAAATCCTATCTCTGGTTACATAATTTTTAATAAGTCCTGAATCTCTTTATCAAATAAGGATGCTTGAACTCACTTCTCAGTGCTTGGGGAAGACTTCCCATTACAATGGGGGGAGGAAGGTGTTTTCAATTTTAAAAAGTGTCTTCTAATTTCCCACGGTTAAAATAGGGTCATCACTCATCCCATCCCCGTTGTTTGGTGTGTGTATCCCTTACATTTTGCTAAAGTAACAAACTCCAAATCTTGGGGGCTTAAAACAATCAGTATTTGTTTTTTATTCATGCTACTATTCACCACACATGGTTGGTTGGGGCGTGATTCCCAGAGCTCCTCACTCAAATGCTGTCACCACTCACTGTGCAGGAAGAAGGGGAGATGGAGAACCGTGCACGGGTCTTCAACAATCCTGCTCGGAAGTGGCCCACATCACTGTCACTGACACTTTATTGACTGTAGGGAGTCACACAGTTACCCACACCTAACCCAAGGGGACAGATTTTGTACACTGTGGGTGGCATTACCATGAAAGTTTAGTCTCAGTAATGGTGATAAATGTTTTTGGAAAAAAGTACCTAGCACCATGAATGTTGTATCTAAAGTTTCAACAATGTGAGGCTGGGTGTGGTGGTTCACACCTGTAATCCCAGCCTCTGGGAGGCTGAAGTGGGAGGATTGCTTGAGCTCAGGAGTTTGAGATCAGCTAAGCCAGAGTGAGACTCCCTCTCTACTAAAAAATAGAAAAACTAGCTGAGCAGGCACCTGTAGTCCCAGCTACCAGGGAGGCTGAGGCAGGATGATTGCTTGAGCCCAAGAGTTTGAGGTTGCTGTGAGCTGTGACACTACAGCACTCTACCAGGGCAACAGAGGGAGACTCTGTCTCAAAAAATAGAAGTTTCAGCAATTTGGTGGTAAGAATGTCACAACTGGGGGTTAGTAAACCACCTTCCATTCACATCCAGCTTCCTAACACTCACTGTATCCATAAGTGAAGAGAGCTGGCCCTGCCATGAGTTATTAATACAGCCTGCCTTCAGCAACAATGAGTATATGTCAGAACTGAAAGAGAAAGAGGGGGAACGAGCATATTACCCCCTGGTGCTGTGACTCTTAACTCTTCCCAAGAATGAAAAATATTCCAAGAACTTGATTAAACACCTACGTCTTTTCCATGAAAAGTTTTGTTATAATTTAAAGAGTTCTAGACCTCTGATGTCCTTTCCTGAAGGACCACGGATTCAATCTTGCAAATGTGAGCCCCACAACAGAATTACACAGGAAAGGCTGACACGCTCAGAGCAGGTTGGGGCAGCGCACAAGAGGTGCCTCTGGGGTCAACCTACTCTGAAGCCATGCTAGAAATTTTTATATTTTAGCCCAGGGAATTTGTTTAAGCTGAGTACAAGTGTTCATTTGAACGGAAGCTCAAAACACCTTGTGTTCAATGTAAACCAAGGTGACGGTTTCCATGCAGAAGCCTAGTTTAACAAGAAGATGGTAAATTCACGTGACAGATTTTTCAAAGAGTAAACATTTTTGATGTTCCTCCCTTTGAGGGGAGGGGTCTGTGTCTTCTTTCCTTGGGTCTGGACAGGCTCCATGACTGCTTTGACTAAGGAGTACAGCAGAAATTATGCGATTCAAGATTTAAGCCCAGGCCTGAAGACATTGTGAGTTTCCAATTCCCTTTTCTTGGAACACTGCTGGAAGTCAGCTGCTCTGTACGACATCAGCCGATCCTGAGACCACCACGCTGTGAAGCCCGAGGCATGTGGAGAGGCCCTAGAGGATGAGACACCACACAGAGGGGGACAGAGGTCGAGGAGCACTGGGGCTCCATGTGTGAGTGAAGGAGCGACTTTCAGGTGGGGAACCTGCCACAACATGTGGACCTGACACAAACCACCCTGCTAGGCACTCCTGTTATTCCCAATCCATGAGATTTTGCAAAATAAAATTATTGTTTAAAGCTACTATGTTTTAAAACTGGTATATGTATACCATGGAGTACTATTCAGCCATAAAAAGATGGAGACTTTACATCTTTGTGTTTGCCTGGATGGAGTTGGAACACAGTGTTCTTAGTAAGGTATTACAAGAATAGAAAAAAATTATCCAATGTACTAAATGTTAATATGAAACCAATATGTAAACAGCTATAAACAAATATGAAAGAAAAACTCAAATATAGTCTAGCGAGGGGGAGGAGAGAGGAAGGAAAGGGAAGGGAGTGGGGGAGGTGATTGGCGGGGTCTGGGTCTCCCCTGCCGTGCACAGTGTGAGCCTTGGGTGAAGGGCTCAACTGCAACTTGAACTTTACCTTAGAAATGAAAACAACATAACCTAAACATTTGTACCCTCATATTAATGTGAAATAAAAAAAGCCGACTATATTTTATGCAATACAAGCAGTCCCCAAATTACAAACATCAGACTTACATCAACTCTCCTATGAACAGGCCTTTACAGGTAATAGGTAAATGTACCTGCTCCAACTTACAAATTCAACTTAAGAACAAACCCACAGAACCTATCTTGTCTGTAACCCAGGGACTGCCTGGTATAGTTAAAACCACCCACCACCATTCCTTCTCTGTATTCTCAGCTTATTCCAGTATAGTATAAATGTGGAGAGGAAACTTGGGAATTGTTTTAATCACTGAACATTTGGATTCTGCATGATGAAAGAACATAGCGCCTCACTTCTGGAAAACATTAATCCGAGCATCTCAGCTCCAGTCCTGTCCAGTGATCGTGGCCATTAGTCTCAATGCATCCTCACAGCCGACCCCGGCTGTGCCATCTCCACCTAAAGAGCGGGGCTCTTGCTCTGCTGTCAGTTACTCAACTTTATTTATGGCCATGGGGCTTGACCCTGAGGAGAATATGAAAACCAGGGGACCCTTCCTGTCTTCAAAGAATTCTCTAATACAGTTAAAACAAGGACTGTGAGCCTGATGCAGTGAGAGAAGAATACTTCACAAAACAAGTGACTTCTAAAATGTGCAAGAGACAATAATAAGCACTTTGTGTATACGAATGGAGACAATGGGTGCCATAATAATAATAAAAACAATAGTTAATGCACTTTATACTGTGCATGTGAATTATAAAGTAATTGTAGCTGGGTGAGGACCAGATGTGAAATGATTTGAGGAAGTTGAGGATTGATGTAGCTTTCTAGTTAGAACATTGCCCAAGAGAAACGGACTTTGGAGGACATATTTAAATTTATTTACAGTCAAACCAGATCATCTTTCTTTTAGTTACATTGCTTCTAAAACATTTTCTCTTTGCTGTGACAAATGTAGTTAATTTAGCTTAAGGGCTAATAAAAGAGGGGAAAAATTAATTCTTCCAACTTTGATGTTAAAGTGATTAGTCTGAAATTTTAACAATAGTTATTCCTTTATTAAAATTTCTAAAACCTTGGTGGCTATTTTGTTTCCACCAATCTTAGCACGTTCCACTTAGGCTTACATGATTAGTGGGTGCTCTAGAATATTCTACAAATGAATGCTTCCCTTTCAGCTCCCAAATTATCACCTCCTTTGTTCATACATTAACTCAACCAACCTCCTCTCTGGTCCCTGCTGTTTGCATGTGCTCCACTGGCTGTGCTTGTGTATATGAACTCTAAGTTAAATTATTTTAAAGATAATTAAAATTAAATTAAGCATACTCATTAGACACAGCATCTTTTTCTAAACACAATACGGCCTTTTTTTAGTAGATCGCCCACTGGTCAGACCCAGGGCAAGGTAAGGGACCACTGAGACTGTACTCTCTCTGCTGGGGGGCTTTCTCCTTTGATGGAGGACACAGAGAAGTCACGAGCTTGCTTCTAGATCAAGCATGTAATGAATTGTTTCAAAAGAATATCTTGTTAATTGAATTTTAAAAACCAAAGAATAATTTAAATCAAGAGCACAAATTATTCTAGGAAAACTCTGTTGTGAATCCTATTATTATACAAATCTTCTGTATTATTAAAAAAAAAGCCCTTTTATTTTGCCAGCTTTCCCCCCTTTGTTACATGTCTGCAAATGCAGGGGACTTGGTGATGAAACTCAGTGGGGCGCTAGGAAGGTCGTTGGGACAAAAGCTCAGATGTAGGGGACAGCCACCAGAAGTCAGCCACGAAGTTATAACTTGACAGAAGCCAAGGTGACTCCATTAACGATTTGTCCAAAATGGTTTTACTGATGCTCAGCACGTTCAAAAGACTGTAGAAGTAGCTGGGAGAAAGAGCAGCTCCGGGAGCTCACGTCCCAGGCAGGCAGACAGATACTGAACAGGAAGAGGGAGCAGGCAGTGCAAATCCTCGAGGGAGGAGGGGGAAGGATTATTTTGTGGGAACAGAATGAACAGTGTGTCTGCAGCATGACTGCCTGATGGGGCTGAAGGGGGAGGTCACAGTAAGGATTTGGGGGGCAAGAAAGATGCAAGAAAGGGAGAAGGATGAAGGGATTTTAACAAGGAAGAGACGTAATCATGTACGTATCTTTCCAAAAGATGGCTCTGACTTTCTGTGCAAATGGATGGGGGGATGAGGACAAAGGCAGAGACACCAGACAAGAGACCATTGCTGGGGTCGCAGTGGCCTGGTGGCTGGAGTCCCCTGGAAGAAGACATGGAGAGTCACAGTTGGTCTTGAGGGCCTGTTTCGGAGCGTCAGAATCATGAAGCTTCTACCCCACAGCCTGGGATGAGGACTAGCCCTGAGTGCCCAGTGAAGGACCCTGTCCCGGTAGGAGGGAGAGGCCAGCAGAGGCTGGGGACAGTTCCCAGAAGCCTTTAGACCAGGTTCTTTGGTTACAAATGAGGGAGCTCAGGGCCAGGCAGGATATGTGGTTTCTCCAAGCTGCACAGATGGTGAGAGGCAGAGTTAGGTCAATCACAGCAAATAAGTAAGCAAGGAGATTAATCAGTTAGATGTAAGCATTCCACATTGTATACCAAATGAGCATACTGTACCCCATAAATGCATTAGAGTACATGGTGATGATTTAATAAAGGAAAAAACAACTTCACCTAAAAAAATAAATTAAAACACACACACACACACACACAGCCTGGCCACCAGCTGCTGCCCAGTGCTGCCCTCCATACCCTGCTGGCCCTGCCTGATCCATCCACCTCACCCGTCCTCCTCCTGAACAGCGGCGTCCTGGAAACACAGCCAACCCAGGCGTTCCTCCTCCCACTGTGTAACTTTTAATCTGTCAATAACTTTTAAGCTCTACAGCTGGTTTGGGAGAATTATCCCAGCAAATGTTTGTCAAGCTGTGTTTGGGGTCAGCAAGTTTCAATGTAAGGCAAAGCCAATTGTTTCTCTGTGTGAGAAGGTGATGTTTCTCGTCCCCTAACTATTAACAAAATTCTTTTTATTGCATTGTTAGGCTATATATTGATGTAAGTAGGCAGACATGGGTAAGGAAAAAAAGATTTCTATTGATTGTTCAGAAATAAGACTGTAATAACTTTCCCTTCTTTTATTTGAAACATAAACCAGAACATAATGAAATATAGAATCTGCTGGAAGATAATGCAAAATGAAAAGGGAGATTGAACTCCAGTATAATTCCTTTCTGAAAGAAGTACATTAAATTACACAAAGCACAGCTCTAAAATAAATCTGCAGGTCTTTCTCAATATAGGAGCCATCACGGAAGAGCTTGCTCACTCCCTCTTAAGGTGACTGTCTCAGTGTGTGTGCGTGCTCACGGAATCAGATGTTTAGACTCCTGCGAGTTCATGCTTTCTCATTGCCAGATAATCATTGCTGACATCACTAACCTCTTTTATTCCCCCAGAATTTCAAAATAAATTCAGTGCATTGGTGGAGATAAAATGTAATAACTAACTAAATTCTACGGACCAATTTAGACAATTTGCCATTAAAGTTGAATTCCAAATAAAGAGATGCAAATCATTTGTTTCACTAATTTAGAAGTGTTTCAATCTGGAAATTTTATTGATAGATTTGCTTCTGTTTATTTTACATGACGATTATAATAATGCTCCACAAAGACCTTTGTCCCCAGATAGGATCGAGGTGGGTTGGGTGGAGGAGCCAAGAGGTGGGCACGGATCCTGGCTCTCGACGTAGGGCTGTGTGATCTTGGTCAGTTTCCTTAATCAGGCTGGATTTCAGAATTTCAGACCCCTCTTTTAAAAAAAATCTCAAGATCTTCTCGATACCTCTTCTAAAAATATTTTTTCCTCTCCAACTCACAGTGTGGTGAGGGCAAAGTCAATAGTATTTTTCCATTGAAGATAAAATACTATTGAAAATGACAATTGCTATATTATCATCTTTCTACCCTGCTGAGGATAAAGGTAAGATGGATTTTTTTTTGAGGGTCAAAATATTTTATTTGTAAAATGGCTTTGAAATTATCAGAGATGCTATAACAGTTATGGGTCTGGTAGTATGAACTGTGACAGGGATAAAAAGTCCCCAGATGGCTTGGAATTCTTGGAAGCCTATGGGAAAGAGGAGGAAGAAATAGGGAAGGACGGAGCCTTGGGGGGACACATGTGTGGGGGGTTCTGGGAGCAAATCTAGAAAAGATTACCTGGCAGGGCCCAGCACCCACGCTGATCCAGCATTTAGCTGCCAGTTACTCAGTGGCAGTTACCCTACGGTTGGAGCTTTTTTAAAAATTGACATATAATATTTATGTATTTATGGGGTATAATGATGCTATTACACATATGTGCATTGTGGAATGATTAAATCAAGCTAACATAACTATCACCTCACATATTTTTTTGGCGTGTGGTGAGAACATTTAAAATCTCCTTTTTACAATTTTTTTTATTAAATCATAGCAGTGTACATTAATACTATCATGGGGTACAGTGTACTGTTTCTGTATATAATTTGAAATACTTTTCATCCAACTGGTTAACATAGCCTTCATGTTTTTTTCTTATTGTGTTAAGACATTTATATTCTACATTTAGAGAGACTCACATGTACCCTTATAGGATGAGCCATAGGCGTGGTCCCACCAGTCACCCTCCCTCCACCCATCCTCCCCCTTCTCCTCCCCTCCCTCTCCCTTCTCCCCATATTCCTGGGCTAAAATTGGGTTATAGCTTTCCTATAAAAGCTATAAATTAGTTTCATAGTAGGGCTGAGTACATTGGATACTTTTTCTTCCATTCTTGAGATACTTTGCTAAGAAGAAATTTTCCAGCTCCATCCATGTGAACATGAAGGAGGTAAAGTCTTCATCTTTCTTAATGGCTGCATAGTATTCCATGGTGTATATATACCACACTTTTTTGATCCATTTGTGGGTTGATGGGCTCTTGGGCTTCTTCCATGACCTAGCAATTATGAACTGGGCTGCAATGTTTTTTAGCAATTTTAAAATACACAAAGCATCGTTATTAGCTACAGTGATCGTGCCATGCAGTACGTCATGAAAACTTGTTTCTCCATCTGACTGAAACTTGGTGCCCAGCAAACAACATCGCCCCATTTCCCCCCACAGCTGGACCCCCTCAACCACCATTCTAGTCTCCACACTTTGGGTTTGCCTTTTTTAGATTTCACAGGTGAGTGTTATCAAGCCAAGTTGTGTTTTGGCGCAGGTTTATTTCACTCAGCATAATGGCCCTCCTGGTTCGCTGTGATGCTGCAGCTGGTAGGATTTCCTTCTTAACTAAGGCTACATAATATGCTTTGTGTAAGTTAGGAAATTAGTATGCTTCTGGAAACAGGGCCTGCTCATGCTCCTGTGGACGCCAGCAGGAGCCAGGAGCTCCAGGCTGCTTCTATGGCTGAGAGGTGAGGTGAGCCCATGGCAGAGCCAGGAACATTGGCAGCCTCAGCCAGGGGGCCTATGGAGCATGGGCCCGAGAAGGGGGAGCATCTGAGTGCCGGTGAGAGCCACAGGGAGACAGGTGAGTCGGGAAGGGGCTGGAATTCCTCAGCAAGCAGGAGGACACATTTCATTTTTCACCAACTGCAGACCTTTAGCAGGAGGTCCAACGAGGTCTGCATAGAGAGGCTGAGGGTACAAATTAAACTCAGCCAGAGGCCAGTGGGAGCTGGCAGAGGTCAGGGGCCCTTTTCCCACAGCCTCCTATCATTTAGGCTTGAGAAGGAGGCAGCCATGGGATTCTTTGAGAGGTTAGAAGTATCCCTGATAGGGAATTTGAACTTCAAATTAACAGAATATTTACCTAAAAGGCTGAGTTAATCCACTAAATCAAAAGTTCCCCCAGCACCCGAGACTGATATTTTAGGAAACAGTGAGGACTGTAAGCTTCTTATTGCCTGGCACAGAGCCTCACTTACCACAAGCCTAAAACAAATATTTTATCAAAATATCTCAAAATGAATTTCTAGATCTAGAAGAAAGCCAGTCAGTTCTGCTCAGGCTGATTCTTTCCTAGCCATAGAGAGGAGCATTTTTAAGAAACTTTAGTGTTGGGTTCACATATCACACTTTGTGAGGCGACGTCAGGTAACGTCTTACCATGTCAGTAAGGAAAGAGCATTTCCTCGTACAAAACCCTTCTCATTACAGACCAACCTTCCACGTGCATTACCTGTAGGTAATGACTTTGGTAAACAGCTGTCTGTTGATGTTTGTATTTACTTTTTCCCTGGGTGTCTCATACCTGGTTTCTCCCAAACCCTAAAATACGCAGTCTTGCTAATCATGGTGTTCTGTCTACAACAGTTGAAGCCAGTTT
Organism: Galago senegalensis; assembly: GCA_963575145.1. Taxonomy (NCBI): domain Eukaryota; kingdom Metazoa; phylum Chordata; class Mammalia; order Primates; family Galagidae; genus Galago; species Galago senegalensis. The sequence continues at coordinate 13,312 of CAUYTI010145283.1, forward strand.
GAAATTTGTAGTTTCTCTCAATATATATCCAAACTATCAGAGATTAAGATATGGTACACCTGGTTGCCATGAAGCAGGGGATTTTCAGCCCTGGCTGCATGTTAGAATCACTTGGGGATTTCTGGTTCCATACAAAATGAAGAATTATTTTTTCTGCATCTTGAAAGTATGATGAAGGCATTTTAATGGGGGTGGCCTTGAATCTGTAGATTGCTTTTGGAGTATAGACATTTTGACAATATTGATTCTCCCCAGCCATGGGCATGGTATGTTCTTCCACTTGTTACTATCTTCTGCTATTTCTTTTTTTAAGGTTTTGTAATTTTATTTGTAGAGGTCCTTCACCTCTTGTTAGGTATATTCTTAGGTATTTCATTATTTTTAAGCTACTATGAAGGCAATTGTGTCCTTGATTAGTTTCTCATCTTGGCTGTTATTGGCATATACAAAGGCTACTGATTTGTGGACATTGATTTTATATCCTGAGACATTAATGTATTTTTTAATAATTTCCAGGAATCTTGTAGTTCACTCTTAGGGGTCCTTTAAGTATAAGATCATATTGTTGGCAAAGAGTGAGAGTTTGACCTCTTCTGCCCCCATTTGGATGCCCTTTATTTCCTTCTCTTGCCTGACTGTATTGGCTAGAACTTCCAGCACTGTGTTGAAAAGTAGTGGCGGTAGAGGACAACCTTTTCTGGTTCTAGTTCTAAGTGGAAAAACTTTCAGTTTTACTCCATTCAGTATAATATTAGCTGTGCGTTTGTCAGAGATGGCTTCAATCAGGTTAAGAAATGTGCCACCTATGCCTATATTCTTCAGTGTTCTAATTAGAAAAGGATGCTGAATTTTATTAAATGCTTTTTCTGCTTCTATTGAGAGGATCATATGGTCTTTGTTTTTGCTTCGGTTGATGTGGTGAATAACATTTATGGACTTGTGTAAGTTAAGCCAGCCTTGTTCATGATGTATGATTTTTTTAAATGAGTAGCTGTAGTCTGTTGGCTAGGATTTTGTTAGAATTTTTGCATCTGTATTCATTAGTGACATTGGTCTGAAGTTCCCCTTTTTAGTTGGGTCTTTCCCTGGTCTTGGTATCAGGGTGATGTTTGCTTTGTGGACTGTGTTGGGGAAGATTCCTTCCTTCTCAATTTTTTGGAATAATTTCTGCAGCGTGGGTATAAGCTCTTCTTTGAAGGTTTGACAGAATTCTGGCATGAAGCCATCTGGACTAGGGCATATTTTGTTCGGAGGTTTTAAAAAAATATTTCTTTGATCTCAGTTCTTGAAATTGGTCTGTGCAAGAGATCTCTTTCTTCTTGATTACATCTAGGGAGAGAGTGTGATTCCAATTCTTAGTAATAGAAAGAAAGTCAGGGGTATCTCCCTACCAGACTTTAGGCTACACTACAAGGCCATAGTGATCAAAATAACTTGGTATTGACACAAAAATAGAGACATATACACTTGGAACAAAATAGAAAACCATGAGATGAAACCAGTATCTTATAGCCATCCAATATTTGATAAACCAAACAAGAACATACACTGGGGAAAAGAATTCCCTATTCAATAAATGGTGTTGAGAGAACTGGATAACCACATGTAAAAGACTGAAATTGTCTCACCTTTCAACACTTGCAAAAATTGATTCAAGATAGATAAAATATTTAAACCTAAGGCATAAAACAATAAAAATCCTCAAAGAAAGAGTGGGAAAAACACTTGAAGATGTCTGCCTGGGAAAAGATTTTATGAAGATTTCTGTGGCAATTGCAACAACAATAAACAAATGGGCTTGGTGCCTATAGCTCAACCGGCTAAGGTGCCAGCCACATACACCTAAGGTGGTGGGTTCGAATCCCCAGCCTGGGCCGGCCAAACAACAATGACGGCTGCAACCAAAAAATAGCCGGGCGTTGTGGCAGGCGCCTGTGGTCCCAGCTACTTGGGAGGCGGAGGCAGGAGACTTGCTTGAGCCCAGGAGTTGGAGGTTGCTGTGAGCTGTGATGCCATGGCATTCTACCCAGGGGGACAGCTTGAGGCTCTGTCTCCAAAAAAAAAAAAAAAAAAAGAATAAACAAATGGGGACTTAATTAAACTGAAAAGCTTCTGTACAGCTAAGGAAACAACAACCAAAGCAAATAGACAACTTTCAGAATGGGAAAAGATATTTGCATATTATGGAGACTTTATGTCTTTTGTAATAACCTGGATGGAGGTGGAACACATTTTTCTGATAAAGTATCACAAGAACAGAGCAGCAAGAATCCAGTGTACTCAATTCTAATATGAAGGCAGCAGATGAGCTAATATAAGGGGTGGGGTGGGGGAATGACAAGTGGGGAAAGGGGAGGAGGGAGGATGGGAGGTCATGGTGTAGGGCACACCTCTTGGAGATGGGACACAAGGATAAGGGGGACTTTAATAAATACAATCAATGTAACCTAATTCTTTATACCCTCAATGAATCCCAAACAATTTAAAAAAAAAAGAATCACCTGGGAAGCTTTTAAAATTACAGATGGTTACACTGGGTGGTGCCTGTGGCTCAAGGAGTAAGGCACCGGCCCCATATACCGAAAGTGGTGGGTTCAAACCCAGCCCTGGCCAAAAACTGCAAAAACAAACAAACAAAAATTACAGATGGTTACAATGCATAGCTGGGGCTGAGAACCGTAGTCTGAAAAATGTACTTCAAGCAGAAATCTACAGAAAGGGGTCACTGAGCTGGGGGAGACAAGACGTTTCTTTCTTCCTTCATGCTTATCTTCTCTGTTCTCCAGCTTCCCTCTGTCCCCCCTGTTTTTTAGGGTGTGTGTGTGTGTGTGAGGGCAGAGGGGGAGGAGTGGTGAAGAATGAGGGTGGGTAGATCATTGGGGTGAGAAGTCACAATATTACAATGGTCAACTAGCACTACCAGCTAACAGACCCACCTTCCAATCCAACACCAAGGGACATTGGCACTATAACACAGGGAGACCCAGGGAGTTGTAACTTAGTAGGTGGGGAGTTGTAACCGCATGGTCATGGATGCAGTGGGGAAGCCTTAGTATGGGTCTCTTTTGAAACCCCCAAATGGCCCAGGCAGATCGTTACTGAGACCATTGCAATGAGGCTTATAAAAGTAGGGGCTGCTGAGGCTGTGGGAGCATCCTGAGGAGCTTCGGAGGCTTGACGGGACTACAGGTGATGGTCCAGCTCTGAGACCTGGTCTCACGCTGCCTCTAGCCCCGGGCTTCTCAGAGTAAGGGCGTTACAGCTTTGGGAAAGAACAATGAGTGAGTATAAAAACAGGAAGGCTCTCAGAGGGGAAATCACCTCTCTCTCTGGCCACTTATGGTCCCAGGAGGGGCTAAGCCCGGCCAGCGACTTGCACCCCGGCCCCACTGCCAGCCCCAGCAGCCCACACCCCACGGGAAAGGGAGTTCTCAGGGATGAGGACCAGGCATGTGTGGAGCACAGCCACTTTCTACAGGACAAGGCAGACGAGGAAGTTATTCAAGATGAGGCAGAATGGTTGAAACAGATCAAACAAAACTTCAAAATAAACATAATAAATGTCCAAGAGATAAAAAAAATAGATTCAGTTATAACAAAGAGCCAACTGGAAATAACAGATATGAAAAATAGTACAGTGGAGATAAGGAATTGAAAAAATGGGCCAAGTATTAGAAAGAATATAGTTCAAGTATATTAATGAGCTGGTCTCAGAATTCTCCCAAACGGTATCAAAGGGAGATATTCCCTCCAAGAAGGGTTAACAACTGGGGTGGCGAAAGAGGAACTGTGAAGACATTCAGAGCCAAACTTCCCCAGAATCAAACTGGGCAGAAAAAGAAGTAGCTTGCATAAACAGATTGTTATGAAATTTGAAAACATTAAAAAGAAAATTCTTCAAATTTCTGAAGAGAAAGAGCAAAACACATAAAGAAAACTATAAAACTGATATAAAACTTTGGAACAGAAACACAGGAATGAGAAAGACAGCAGGGTCATATTTTCTAGGTGTTGAAAAACTTTGAACTTAGAATTTTATATCTAGTTAAACAATAATTTAAATGTGAATTGTTATAAAGATATTGTCAGACAAGGAACAAGCCTCAGAAGGTCTTCCAGGGACAGATGAAAGCATTTCTGAAGGAAGCAGAACGGCAGAGGTATTGCAGGAAGAATCTGTACAATATGCGGGAAAGAAAGGATAAACAAATAATTTAACAAAGATTAGCAGAAACAGTGAAGTATGTTCATGACATTCCGGGCCTATCAATGAGACGGAAGGTTTGTGGGTTGGGGGAGGCGGAGGACAGAGCCTCAAGATGCCCAAGCACTTGTCTTCCTCACCAAGAAGACAGAGGTATTAAGTCTAAGAAATCAATCTTCACATAAGCAGAACATGTTCTCTCTCCAAAGGAAGGTAGAACAAGAGAAAACATGATAAATTGTAGCAACCTGTATCCAGGGGTCCTCAAACTACGGCCCGCCAAGGACATTGATCTGGCCCGTTTGCCGCCGCTGCCTGTCCTGCTTAGCAGCTGACTTGTCCCGGGCCCGAAGTCCAGCCCTCCAACGGTCTGAGGGACAGTGAACTGGCCTCCTGTTTAAAAAGTTTGAAGACTCCTGGATGGCTAGGAGGAGTGAGAGTTATAAGAAATACCTGTATAGCTCAATAATGGAACACCTTGGTGAAAAGAGCATGGAGAGGGATTTAACTCTCCTAACAAGCATGAGAGCTCGCAAGATGAGAGCAGTGGTGAATTGGCAGTCTCTACACCTGTGGTGTTGAGTGGCATGAGATCAGCCTTATATGAAGCTGGAGGAGAAGGCAGTGGGGAGTGTGTGCATTCTATCACGGACCCACTTACTCTGACTCCTCTCCTGCCTACAGAACGTCTCTCTCTCTGCTGAAGATTACCAAGCTCTGCTAAAGACTTAGATCTATCTTTCTAAGAAAACTGCTTGACTCTCTCTAAGACACACTCTCTCTCTCTCTCTCCAGCTATAGTAGATAGCCCTCAGGCACCTAACAGAAACTGTACCTGAGCAAGGTAACTTAGCGGTCGGCGTCCAGAACCTACCTTAGCCGGACCCGAGACCTGGCCAGTCCTGGGCCCTGACAATAAATGAAAAATAAAGACTATGGCAGAAGTAAGTTCTATTCTAATGGTAATAATACTAAGTACATATAATGCTTTAAAATACAGAAGATTTCAGATCAGAAAAAAAGTAAAAGACCAACATTACACTACAAATAAAAAGTCACGGACCACTGAAATAAATGGATTAGAAAAACAGGAAAATATGAGTAGAAATTTATGTCAAAGTAACTTCAAGGGTTAAAAATTTCATTAAAAAACAGAGTCAGGCTTGGCGCCTGTGGCTCAAGCAGCTAAGGCGCCAGCCACATATACCTAAGGTGGCGGGTTTGAATCCCCAGCCCGGGCCCGCCAAACAACAATGATGGCTTCAACCAAAAAATGGCCAGGCATTGTGGCAGACGCCTGTAGTCCCAGCTACTTGGGAGGCTGAGGCAGGAGACTCGCTTGAGCCCAGGAGTTGGAGGTTGCTGTGAGTGTGATGTCATGGCACTCTACCC
>CAUYTI010145285.1:0-15678 GCA_963575145.1 Galago senegalensis
GCATAGTTTAGCATTGATACAGTGTAGTTACCATGTGCATAGTTTAGCATTGATACAGTGTAGTTACCATGGCATAGTTTAGCATTGATACAGTGTAGTTACCATGGCATAGTTTAGCATTGATACAGTGTAGTTACCATGGCATAGTTGAGCATTGATACAGTGTAGTTACCATGGCATAGCTGAGCATTGATATGGTGTAGTTACCCTGTGCATAGTTTAGCATTGATACAGTGTAGTTGCCACACGCATAGTTTAGCATTGATACAGTGTAGTTACCATGTGCATAGTTTAGCATTGATACAGTGTAGTTACCATGGCATAGTTTAGCATTGATACAGTGTAGTTACCACACGCATAGTTTAGCATTGATACAGTGTAGTTACCATGTGCATAGTTTAGCATTGATACAGTGTAGTTACCATGTGCATAGTTTAGCATTGATACAGTGTAGTTGCCATGGCATAGTTTAGCATTGATACAGTCAAAAGGAGAGATCTTGGGGAGGTTGGGCAAGGCTGACAGTTACTGTGATTTGCTATAGTTTCATTTTTCTCAATGGTCAGAGAATATTGTTTGCAGTCAGAATACCCCCCTCCATGTATGTGTCCTTCAAAGGACTGATTTGTGGTTGCTATGGGAACTGTTTTATCAAATTTTGAAAATTGGTGTATTTTAGGTCCTCTGGAGAAAGCAGTCTCCGTGTGTGTCAAGAAGGAATAGAATCTTGTTCACCTCATTAAAGTGAAACATGCACCTTTGTTAGGTGGCTTGTGCAGTGTGAGATTTAGCAACACTCCACTGTGAACCCTGAGCTTTGCCCTAAATTGCACCAGACTCTGACCGCTCCTTGAGTCCTTCATTGTGGTCACTCTGTTCCCAGCCATTTCTCCTTCCTTCCTGGATTGTGGGCACAGCCTCTGAAGGTGGCGTCCCAGTTTATACCTTTCGCCTTTACCCTGCCCCTGGAGTGATTCTGTTAAAATATATCTGGTCACATCCCCCTTCTTCTCAAAACGCTGATCATTTCCCCCTCACTCTGAGGAAAAGCCAGCATCCTCACTGGAGCCTCAGGCCCCCCGATCTCCCCGCTGATCTCCTGGACTCACCTCTGATCATTCTGACAGGCTCAGCCTACAGAGGCTCACTCAGCTCCTTGCATGGAGTTGTCCTCCTTTGGGGCTGTGGGGTTTGCTGTTTATCTGCCTAAAGATACTTCCCCAGACAGCCGTGCCCCTCACTCTCCACCTCATTTTGGTATTTGCTTAAATGTCAGCTCTCAGTAAAGCTTCCAATGCCTCAAGATCTTGCCCCCCCTTTCCTGCTTCCCTATTTTATTTTTTCACAGGACTGATGATATCTCATCTACTGTGTATTTGTCCATTTCCTGCGTCAGGTTGTAAACTCCTTGAAGACATGCTGTTATCCATTTCCTAGTGCTTAGTTGCTAGTAAATACTTGGTGAATAAATAAATGTCACCATATTCCTGTGCATATTCTCTGCAATGGTATCTATTTCCTTCTGAAAGACCTGTCCTGTGCCTCATTAAGTGTTGATGACATTAATCACCAATTAGCAAGAATCACCCCTAACACAGGGCAGAGGGGGCAAGAGGGAGTCAGGAGGGAGTGCCAGGTTGTTACAGGACATGCTAGTTAAATGCTGCAGGAAAGGCATGCCCAGGTGGCTTTGGGGAAAGGGGCAAAACACCTCACTGGTTTCTCATGTTACTCTCCATTTTTCTGATGAGGAAACTCAGCTTCAGGGAGGTGCCATGAATTTCCCAGGCTCCTGAGACCCTAAGGTCAGAAAGTTAGACTGGCTGGGGATAGTCTGAAAGTCCGTATGCACTATAGCAGGTGCCACTTGGCCTCCTCCCAGGGACCGGGAGGAAGGTTTGACTCTGTACAAAGACCCATTTACTTCTTTCACAGAAGACGTCAGTTTAAAGGCCTCTGACTTCACAAGTGAAGAGGTTGTATAAAGGCATGTAATTATTTCTAATCACTAAATGTTCCGAAGAGTGTGAAAAGCCACCATGAGTGGAGATGTTAGGAACTTGTCCCCCCAAGGTCATCTTCTCCGTGAAGACTGCCGTGACCCATCCCCAGGTGGAGTTTAAACTCTCTCTTCTCTGTTCCCCCCTAGTACTTGCATATTCATTAATTATCAGATTTTTGGATAAGTGATTATTTAGATACCTCCTTCATCAAATATAGGAACATCTTGAAGTAAGGATGGTTTTGTCTTGGTGATCTCCATGTACCCAGCACCTCTCTGCAGATGTCTTTTGAGGAAACCAATCCAGAGATGGAATCCGTAACTGAAACTGCAGATCTCTAGGTGCACCTGCTATGGAGGTGAGACTGTGGACTCTTCATCTTCACCCACATGGCAGACGCTGGGGAACGAAGGAAGATTGTACGATACTGCAAACCATCCCTTCAGAGCTAGACTGTGGGAAGGTGTAGGAAAAATGGATTTCTAAACTAGAAATGCTGGCAGTTTGGGGACAGAGTCAGAGAAACATGATTCATAATTAGAATCCAGAGATTGTTTTGTAATTTCTAAGTGCTTTCACCAGCATTTCGTTCTCATAAAACTCAGTGAGGTAGAGAGGCATAATCCAAATTTACAGATGAGGAGTCTTCAGAGAGATTAGGACAACTTTGAACTTGACCAGCTCACACAGCTAAAGTATGGAGTTCACACAATAACCTAGGGTCTTCTGATTCCAAATCCTAGATATTTCCTGCGGTGTCATATCTTCCCAGGACACTGAAATTTTGTGTCATTAAGAATGAAGAGAGCTGTGAGTTCTGTTCTTCTTTCATGACTTCTGTAAAGGTGAGTTGTTTTGTAACTTTTGTTTGCTTTGTAACTTTTCCCCCTATTATAAAGAGCTTTGGTTTATGACTTAATAAGACTACATTTATAGCTTTTAATAAAGCCACATTTTATATTTTATTTATCTTTCATCTATGAAGGGAGATTATAGCTCTTTATCTCACTCGAATACTTTACACTAGATAATCTTATGTAAAATTCAGATGGGCAGAAGAATTCTATAAATGTTGAAAATGATTGTGTTTGTTCTGTCTTCATATTATGACCTTTCCAAAGTTTATGGCTAAACCCAGAGTAACATCCTGCCAGTGCTATTTACTCAAGAAGTTATTAGTATGAGATTTATATATGACAGAAGGTAGATGTAATCTTTGTAGATGAAGGCCAGTAATATGAAGTAGCAGATATTAATATGAAAAATGACAGCTTCTTTTAAAAATATCAAGTGAACTTTTGACTTAAAGCTAATACAGCAGGCCTGCAGGGGCTGGAACAAACAGATAGGAGGTCGTGTTTCACACTTGCATGCTACACCATCTAAGTCTGATTTCCCTCCAGCATGACCCGTTTCATTGATTATAGTTCTTAGTTTTCTTTGCATTTCAACCAAGTTTCGAGACAAGTCAAAGTGGTTAGATGATCGATCTGTGTATATTTGCTGATTGATTGCATTTGTTACAAACTGCAGTGGAAAAAGTTGTCATAAAGGTCTCGATTAAGTAATACACAAGCTGCCACAGATAAACATCTTATAGTGGGATTTCAGCTGAACATCCTGGGCTGCAGTTTTCACTTTGCATTGATCGGGCAGCCTCGTGATTGCAGACAGGGGTTGAAAATTGTTCTCTGGAGAAATTCTATCCTTAATAGAGTATGTGCAGGTATGTTTACGTGTGAATCAAGGGAAAGTCCTAGGAAGGTTTAGGAAGTAACGATGGATCTGAGATCTGCAATGCAGTCAAGGTGATTTTGGAAGAGCGTAGGAGTCTCTGTGATAAATTACAAAATGACACTCATAACACATTGTTTATAGATAATGGTCAATATTAACACTGACTTAATCAGACCCTTGAGTAGGAAGGGCAGAGCTAGACTTCTCCTTCCTTACGTGTACGGGGAAGAGCAAGGGTAGCACGCCCCCTCTGTTAAGCCAGCGCTCCTTTTTAGGGAAGTTCTTCTCATCTAAAGGAATAATCCAAAATGTGGAGCAAACCAACGTCATGAAGGGGTAGCAGGCGCTGGGTCCACTTGGCAGGGTTTTCACAGGCATTGAGTGTTGGGCTTGTAAAGTCAGCATCATGCAGATCACTTTGATACAGGATTACAGACAAAAAATTGTCTTATGCAGATAAAATTGTAGATAACTTACTATTCATTTTTGTCATAAATATGTATACAAAATATATTTTTTATAAGGAAGAGCCCAGAGAGGTGCAGTGAGCATGTTTCTCCTTGACCTGGTTTGTCAACTTTTATTTTCTTTTGACTGAGTTTTCCCACTCCTCCTTCAATGGCCCTTCCCTTTCCCCTTTCAGTTAGTGGTCAGAAAGATCCACATTTCCAGTAAGGTTATGTTTTGGTGGATCATCAAACCAGCGCCTCACCCACCCACCCCTGCTGTGTCTGGCTGGTCCTCTGTCCTTAACCATTTCTTCTAGGACGCCTCCCCCAGAAATAACCTTTTTGCCTGAGACTCCTGGAAGCGCCAAGGGAATTCTCAGACCCTCTTTCGGGGGTGACTGTTATTGAGTATTGTAAATCTCAGTAATTCGACAGCTCTTCCCTTGCTCTTTCATTCTCCTTTTGTGAGGCATATCCCTGGAAGGTCGTCACTGTGTGGAGCACATGTGGCTGTTTTTTTGAGGATTAATATGAAGTTGGCTCTTTAAAAGTTTTAAGCAGTGTGACTATTTCCCTGTCCTCCCAGGAGTCATGGATAGAGGTGGAAGATGCTGGTGTTTATCTCGTGTTTTTAATTAACATGTTTGTTTTTAGGGTATCTTTTCTTCTCTGACATTTTTCCCTTTGGACTCAGCAAGTTTTTGAATTGCTGGTTCTCCTGCCAGGAGAAGGTCCTTTGAGAGAGGTCCTAGGGATGGTAATAGACCCTGGAGATCTCAAGAGATGTTAATTAGGAGGAGTAAATAAAGGGCCTGTTTATTCGTATGCTCATTTAAATGCCATCCTTTCCTTTTTTAAATTAAGAAGTAGAAAATGTGCTTGTGCTTAAATGTAGCGCAAAGTTTCTGGAATTCCTCTGGGTGCTGGTGCCTTTTCCCTGGTTGCAGAAAATAGGTTCAAAAGAATTTTATCTCTGGAGAACGTCCCTCCTCTGTTTATGGCCTTTTATTGGTGCTGTAGCCCCCTGTACAAACATGGCATGTGAATAGTAATAATATTTTATAATCTGCCATAGTAACCATACCAGCTTATTTTTAACAATTACAGAGGACCAGAATTAAAGAAATAGAGGCTTGGGTCATCATTTGCATAAAACTCTTTTCATTAAAACATATAAAAATTTAGCATGACAGGGCAGGAGGGACCTTAGAGCACTCTCACTCTGATCTTCAGGTGCCTCATGTTTCAGACGGCTCAAGAAAACACGATGTGGCCACACTTCGGAAGCCACAAAAATATTTTCAAAACTGCTGGTCCCTCCTTTTAAAATAGAGTAAGTCGTGCTACTGGGGCTTTCTTATTAGTCTTTTACTTAATCTCTTAAAATGGAATTCAAGCTTGTTTCATGTTCTGTTCAACAGAGGGGACATAGAATAGCAATGGGGAGCCCCAACTCTGGGGCTTGGACCCTCCGTTTAGTTGGTGACTTTTGTCACTTGCTATCAGTAGCAGTGCTACTTTGCCACCTCCCCTGGATAAACATTTGGCTTCATGTAGCCACAGTGTACTCGTCTCTGAAGTCGGGTTATACTGACTGTGGGAATTTAGTGAGGTGTTTCATGTAAGAGATGCTAAGAACAGTGCCTGGTACGGACAAATGTTAGATGATTGTTGTCAGGTTAGATTTACAATTAAAACAGAGAGCTGCTCTGCACACCGGGCAGGGTAGGGTAGCAGGTGGGAGGAAACCAGACCTCAAGTGTGGTGAGACAGGAAGAAAGCCCCAGTTTGCCAGGTGTGCATGTTATGATAGAACCGTGTCTGGTTCTGTTGAAGAGACCATGGAGATGATGTCTGACGTCAGGAAAGAAAGAAATGATAGTTTCAAAATCCATCCAGCAGAACTTAATCCTATTGCTGTGGACACAATGGAGCGATGTTGACTGGATCATAATGCTATTAGCTGATCCGCAGATTTGGATATAATTGCAGTTCTTGTTAATGGGTCACAAACATTTTTGTTCTGTTGGGAATTTGAGAAGATTTATCATACAATCAGAATACCTAGAATGAAAAAATAAAGTATCAGTAAAAGTAGAAAATTGTTACTATAGAGCCAGCTAACGCCAGTCACCCTGAGGTCTAACCCATGTGTCAGCACTGAACTTCAGAGCTTGGTCTAAATTCCTTTGCAGCCAAGACGAGGAAGCTGTGATCAGTTGTATTATTATTATTGTAATCTAAAGAGGAAATTAAAGAGGTAATTTTTCCTAGTAGACTTTTTAAAGGAGATCAATCACAGGGGCCATCAATGATGAGCACTCATTGAATAGTGATCCCTTGGTCAAAGATTTTGAAGCAAATGCTCTGTTTTAAAGCCACCTTGGGAGAAGTCTGAAGATGACCAAGTGTCAGTTCTGCACAGGTGCGGCTGGGAGAGTAACGCAGTGTGTGTACGTGAACTTCCCGAGGTCTGATTTTCTCCACAGAGCAGTGAGGAGCTAGGAAGTGCTGGACTGACTCTACATCCTTCAGCAACACCCTTTCACATCTCGTCTCTCAGCCCGTTAGAGAGGAGCTGGGGTGGTGAGGTCTTATTCTCGAGGAGTAGGGCCAGGGTAGGAATACTCCAGGCTGGGAGTTTTAGCAGGACCATTGTGCTCATAATTGGCATAAAACTCTTCATCAAAAAGTGTTTCTTCATCTTTTTTTTGAAGCTCTGGGTTCGGTAGGGTGCCTTGGAGCCCTCATCGGGGAGGGTGGGAGCCACATGGAAAACTTCAAAGGTACAGTTAGTCAGTGTAGCTTTACCTCTTTTTGTATATTGAATTTGATCAAAAGACTTACACAGCAAACAGTGGAAGCAGTTATTTTGCTTAAACGTATTGAAAAGCTGCTACCCTATAGCATGGTTATAGGGATTTTGACTTGTTATTTATCACAGCAATAAAACCATCCACCACAAACTCTCATGGTTTAATTTAACTATGCTTTTTAACCATAGCCTTTATGCTAATTTAACCATAGGCTTTTGCTTTTTGTTTGTTGGGAGCTCCAGCCAAACAGAGCTGTACTTTGCACAGAGTAGGCGAACACATAAATAAATGGATCTCCAGTACCTTAGAGTTCCCTAACTGTGTCAGCCTCTTGAAGAACATTTTCCAAAGACACTGACGTTAGTTTTAGAGTGATTCACACTGCTCTGTAATCTTTTATTTTTTTTTGACCTTGACTATATAACAGAATAACTCACGTATTGAGACAACCTAAGATAATATAAATAAACCATATCAGCATACAGAAGAATATTTATATTTCTAATTTCTATGGAAATAGAAAATGCTTCCAATTCCTATAGTTATTTATGACAAATTTAAGACACTAAAGCATAGCCATGCTCCGTGCCAGCAGAGATGATTAGTTCTGTTTTTATAACCGTAATTATTCCAACATATAAAAATGCAAGCTTTGATAAGTGTTGATAATCAAGTGTCCGCATCGATATCATGACTCTTAGGTCAGAGCTTGTTCCTGTCATTAGGATAAGGGCAACTTGAGGTGGATGAAAGGTGTCTTTAATCTTTTCTGAAGTGGCAAAATACAGATGAATAAAGATAAAGCCTTCTTTTCAATCTGTGCTCTCTGATTGAAATAGAATTTTATCTGGTCGTTGGATTAAAGAAGACTGGTCATAGAGTTTAGAGTTTTTTACTCTTCCTCAAACTTTTACATCTGTAATCCTACAAATTCATTTGGAATAGGGTTACCAGAAATTTATTATATAAATGCGGATACCTTTGAGGTGGTTAATAACAGGTGTAAGCAAAGATGGAAGGCAGGCTTCTGGGCAAACTTCATGTGCGGTCTCCCAAAGTCTGCACGTAAACAGATAGAGGAGCCTCCACGTGACAGGGTGACAGAGACGGAAATATGGTTTATTAAAAGTAATGAAACATATTCCTAATTCAACAGTTAGAATGTATAAGAACTTGAATTAGGAATATGTTTTATTGCTATAAAACCTAAAAACCAGTAGGTGGTTTATTAGTAAATCGCCTATAAACTTATTCCCTAGTGAAACTGATAATATTTGGGTGAATGGATTTCCATCTAGAATTTCTACGTGTAGCAGAGAACGTACAGTTTCTTCTGTTTTAGTTAGGATTACTTTAATTACCATTTTTTCACCTTTGCTTTGACTCACCTTTTAATAATGAGCATATTTTTCATGTCAAGTCTTTTTTGAAAATACATGCTTTCCGGGTTATAACGTGTTTTCTCTTATTTATTAACGCTTCTCTGTCATTGGTATTTTGAGGTTAATTTTTTTTTTTTACTCTGATAAAATATGGTGAACATGTTTGCACCTCAGTTTTTGAGTCTCATAATTTCTTGAGGCTGAATTCCTGGAAGAATAATTGCTGATTTAAAGTTTCAGGGCTTTGGGTATGTTTGTGTGTACATATATCTATAGCCGTGCACGTGTCCGTATGCATATTCAAATCGTCCTCCTGCAGAAGCATACCCATTTAAAATACCACCAGCCATGTGTTAGATTGTCCCAAGTGGTTGGTATTTCTCTTGTGTAACATCTATAATAGCAGTACCTAAGTTCAGGGGAAGAAAATGGCGCACACGTCCAGTTCTCCTCAGATGTACGTAGCTCCCACTGTGCCGTAGGGCAGGGGAGTAGAAAGTAATGACTTCACTGAGATGCCTTTGGCTTTATTAACTTTGGAGAAATCACGACCGACATCTCTTACCATTTTTTCTTTGAATGGTTTCATGAAATGATGAGCAGCATATCTGGGTTTGGTTATGAAAACATAAAAGTCTACTGAATTTTTTAACATATCTGAGTGATTCAGAAAGTGGAAGGGAATTAAGCATCTAAGTAAGTGTTCAGCTGACACTTTCGAAAGTGCCACGGTGAGTGGTGTGAACGTCAGGACTTTTCACTGGCATGGACGTTCCAAGTGGGCTAAGTGGCAGTTGGATGTGGGACGCTGTTTTAAACTGAGGGATCATCCTTTTGCTTAGTTGCAGAAGCTAAAGGAGGTTATTTTCAGGCCTTTGGTCTGTCCAACTGGCATTGTTCTTTTTTTAGAAGGTGAACGGACGATTATAGCAGCTCAGCCTCTGAGGGCCCCTGTGATCGAGGCACAGCAAATGAACAAACAGGCACTGCTCTCATTCTGAATGGAGCTCAGGAGCTACGAGCAGGTCTTCACCTGCCCTTTAGGGATCTTATTTTGTTTGCTTTCTTAACTTAGGGGAGGGATCATCTCCCATTCTATTTTTTTCTCGCTATATCCTAAATAATCTATTGGGGAAAATATCAGCCCCCAAGAGCTTCTCCTTATCTCTCAAATTTAGGGAAGAGAGTCTCGTAGTCCCCCAAGCTAAAGGGAACCATTGCAGCCCTGCCATGTTTGGGTCACATAAGGGAAGAAGGCTGCTGGTGTAGACCCCGTCGTGTTTCCCTGGAACTTCCCTGTGTGCGCCCTGAACCTTCTCTCCATCTTATGTGTGTATTTATGGGCCACGCAGTGTGTGGGGGTCTATGGGCAGAACCTGTGGACTCACTCAGGTCTGTGATTTTTTTGTTAGAGCGTTATTGGTGTATAATACAAGAATACATTATTTACTGGACATGTCAGATGTGCTATTAATGCGTGTAAGGCCTTTAAATGAAGAAGTTAGTTTGGGTTTCTCCCGTGAGGAGGATGGAGAATGTCTTAGGATCATACAGGGAGTCGGCCGCAGGGCCGAGTATGTGGGAGGGTGGGTTAGTAATTACAATTACCAAGCTTAAGAATGCATCTTTTAGCCCTTCACAGACTTTTAAAATAGGAGACTTCCACTTAGATCAGCAGTTCTCAACCTGTGGGTCGTGACCCCTTTGACTGTATTAAAGGTTCACGGTATTAGGAAGGTTGAGAACCACTGACTTAGATGGTGGGACAGGATAAAATAAATAGGATGTCACTGAGGGAGGCCAAATTTGGTTGACTTTCTGATGGATAATTAACCAGATAAAAGGCAACATTGTCCAAGAGGAAAACCAAATAGTATCAAACACATTTCTTGGGTCATAGAGAAGAGAATTACTATGCTGATCGTCCTCCAAGGTTGGAAAAGGAGGGGGAAATATTTTTAAACTGCAGAGTGAGGAACTATTAAAAGATAAGAGGAGCATCAGGTCTTTCAGATCCTCCTGGGCTATGCTCTTCCCATCGCTGCCCACACAGCCTTGAAGACTTTGGCCTTTAGCCGTAATGTGTTCTAGGGCCAGGTGTGTTCCAAGCTCCGGTTCATCCCTTTTAGGGCTGCGGGGTTTCTCAACCCTGTCAGTGTTTAAGAACACTGCCAAACATTATTCTTGTTATCCCACCTAAACAAAACAAAGCAAAAGTGACGACAAAAAATTATTCCAGAAACAGTAGCAGTACAGGAGTGCTAATGCACACCCGAATGTGGGTCAGTCACAGGAAGAACTGTCTAGCAAAATATGCTATGAAAAAAGAAGAATTCAAGTGTGAGCTCTCTGTGTTTACAGGGAACAGTTATGTGATTATAGAAATGCTTTGGTGGCTAGACAACATGTATAAAATGCAAATATTTCTTGCATTCAAACATTCTGAATTACTGTCTGGAAGAGACACAGCGATAGACTTGTGATTGACTGACATATTTACACGCCTTCAGATAGGAGGAGAAAATCAATGGTCTCCAAGAATCATTGGAGATTGTTAGGATTCCCTGATAATTATCGAGATGGTTGGTGTTGAGTGTCTGTTCTGAGGTTCTGAGTGCATATGGGTGTGATTAAATGGATGTTTACCAAGCAGCTGCTGTGATGAGAGGCTCAGGATACAAAGCTAACCAAGACGTGGTGCCATTTCTAGAGGAGTTTGAGAATCCGTAGAGAGACTCGATGGCGCAGATTTGAGAAGGGCTGCCTGAGAGTGTACAGGCATTTCTACAAGAGCCTTTGCTGTTGCAGAAACCAGTCTGGACTTTGGGAGAGCATACAAAGCTCTCCTGGAGGGAGGGTGGTCTAGACCTGGAAGGGGAGAAGAAGGTTTTGACTGATGGGAGGTGAATTGGGGACCCCGCACAGAGAGAGGAGGGCAGAGAAGTGGAAATATGTGTGTGTGTTTTGTGTTTTCTCAAAGCCAAGAAGGGATTCTGAGGAGGGAGGGCACCATCAGAGCTTTAGGAAGAGATGAATAAAGACGGGGTAGGCAGCTTCCACCTTGGCTTAGAGAAGAGGTGGTGTGTGCTTGTTCTGGATAAGCCACGAGGAAGGAAGATGAGCTAGTCCTCGGAGGGAATTGGTGAAGAAAGGCCTGGGTGGCTGTAAGAGAGAATCAGAGGTAACACAGAAGCAGCAGCGTCACTGTGGACTGTCGAGGCCATCAGTGAACACTGGGCAGAGGGCAAGTGTCCTTGCCGACACAGCTACTTCTCTTCTGACTGTTTCTTCCCCACTTCCCATCCTTCCATCCCTCCATCTGGCCTCTGCTTTATGCCTGGCACTGGGCAAGGTGAAGTAAGGAAGGAAAATAAAAACCTGCAAAGGATACCTGCCGCCCTGCCCTGCCCTGCCCTGCCCTGCCCTTCAAGTGCTCATCCTCTAGTTTGGAGGTGGGAGCCGTCCACACGTCTGAAATCAGAAGCACACAGTTGATGAGAATATAACTGCTGTGTGGATTTGGCAGAGAACAACGAGGGTTGAGATCGCTGCGTTACAGAAGCTAATCTTAGATGCAGATATGCGAAGCACGCTCTGTGTGTGTGTCGGGTAACACAGGGGCTCAAGCTCGTGCTCTACCTGGTTTGTGTATCAGGTAATAGTGTCGGGTTAGACCTTGGTAACAGATTTCTCTTCCGGGGAGAGTTCTTGAAGATGTTAGCTTCTCCCCATGTGTTGTCACCTCGTCGTTGGAGATCAGAGGAATATTAAATAAGTTTGTGACAAGCTATTCCTGCCCTCCTGTTATGTGTTGAGATTCCTCACCCCGAGGAATTCCTTTGCAGATGCTTCTTTTTGAAAGCTGTCCTGTATTCTGTAAATATTTGTTGAACGAATGAGTACGGTGACTTTATAAATCAACTTAACCCCAACTTTCAGACACAGCATTCCTTGATAAAGTGAAATCTTCAATTGATTTTAGGTCGCTTGTGTTGTGGCAACGTCTCAGCCTGGCAGCCAAGCTTGAGGTTTCCGATTTCACATCTGGGAGTCGTGAACTAGATAAGTACAATGCTGCTTATCCATCCCCTTCTTAAAATAAGCTTTGTGGCTTCAGTAGAAACTACAAGACTTTGTTTTATTCCCAGATTATTTAAAAACTCTTAAAAGAATCCAGAATGGGCTAGTTATTTTGCACTTCCCTCTTAATAGCACCCAAGGATAAATACTGGTATCTTTTGTTGCCATCTGTTTTTTAGTTTCTAGGTCTATTTTTATTTTGTGTTTCTATTCTGTTAAAAATTCTATTCTATTTATAAAAAAGTACATATAGTTGGCAATATGAGATTTCTGCATCTCCATGTGTTTTATGAGACCAACTACTAGATCGTTTTGGAAGACATCGTGATTTGTGAAATTTAAATATGAAAACCCATAAAGAAGGGAATAAAACCAGTATTCGCCGAGCAGGAGATGTCGAATTGCTCTTTCCAAGGCCAGCGGGGAGGTCCACAGGGCCAGAAAAGCCTCCCCATGTCTGATCTGTGGACATTCCCTGTGGTCAAAGACAGACTCGGGAGCAGACACTGTCTGTGGGGGTTATGGTAGCGATTCTCGTATGACACTTGAAGCATTTTTTTTTTCCTATTTCTTCTCTTTTGGGATTCTGTTCTCTAATTAAAATTGGTGTTTTGGAAAAAGAGAACGTGAATTCTGAATACAGTAATAAATTATATCCTTGCTTCAGATGGAATTAAAATGACTGCAGACTTGAAATTTCCCTGCCTCTGAAAACTTAATTTGATCTTTTCTGTTACACACCAAGTAGTGATTTGCAGAGGCAGAGACTGTGAGATTAATTGAGGCAGCCATCTCTTCTGGCGCATCTAATCTTACATCTAATTATCTGATCATCTGAATCACAAATACAGTAGTTAAAGGGTGTCTGTTGAAAGGGCAGCCTTAAACGATAAATATTAAAAAGGAGCTTCCTGGTTTGCAGCAGACAGACATGCGAACGTTGTCATAACCGTCATGTTACTGGTGGCCTTGGGTCGGCAGGTCACATAAAAATGTGGTAACATCGCTCCGTTACTAAAATGTGAAGATCATTCTGAAGTCTGTACGGGGCTTGTTTTGACAATTAACCTCCATTAGTATTCCAGACCACATAAGAGCAAAACTCTTAAAAGGTTCTCCTTTCATGAACGCGCTGTCAAATTGACTTCATCATTTAAATAGGACCGTAGTCACGGTAAGTGCTGAGTTGATATTTATACAAAGCATAACCTTAATTACAATATTATGAGCAATTAAACCCAGTGTACGCGGAGTTATTGTACATTTATATGTAACCGAGTAAAAACATTGCACAGGACTGGTAAGCTTTCTGTGTGAATCTGATTAACTTTGACAGGCTCTGCTGTGCATAAATGCTCTTGCATCTGGAAAACTTCAAACAGTTCTGATCAGCATTTCAGATCTGATTTTAAATGTGCGTATTGAGGCTGTCTCTTAAATACAGAATTGGTGGGCGTGTGGCACACAGCCTCTTTCAGTGGGGAGGCAGATGTGGCTAGAGCACAGCTGTGGGCTGGGACCACTGGTGAGCACTGCTGTTGCCACCATGGAATGGCAGATACCACTATGAACAGCTCTTCACATACTGGGCTCTGAATAGTGTTGTGCTTGTGAAAGTCCCAATGCCGATGGCCGGGAAGGCAGTCAGTTGGGAAAGGTTCCTCTCACCCTCAGCTGCTGCAGCCTCAGGGAACAGAGGCACCAGGAGTACATCCGGGTCCCCACAGAGCCTGGGGACTGTGTTTCATGAATGTGGATTGAAGCACCCCCGGCAGGCACGGATTACAACATGGGGGGTGTAGGAGTCCCCTGTCTCCTCTTGATTTGCTAAAATCCCACTAAAACTGGGCCTTGGGTAGAAGTTGGGAGTTTCTCTATTGAATTTCCGTGGCATAACCAGAGCGGCAGCGTCAGACCACCACCATAGTGGTGGCATTTTACTCAGTGCCAGCCATTTAGATGATTTGCACACATTACTTTATTTGATCATTACCCCAACTCTCTGATACTATTTCCAAATTATAAGCAAGGAAATAGAGGCTCAGAGCGTTCATTCTCATTCTAAACATCACATAACTAGAGAATGCTATTAAAACACAAGATGAAAATTAAAACACACAAAAAATTTTAAAAAGCACAAGGCAGACCATATACCTTAACATTGAATATTGAATGAGATAAAAATTAAGTGAAAAAAATGTAACAAAGCAGTATACATAATATGGGGCTATTTAGGAAACAATTACAGAAAAATAATTAGTGTATATATGTGTGTCTAAAGGGACTTGCACACTGACACACATTTATATATATTCACACACAGAGAGGGCGCCGAAAAATGTATGTACGTTTTAAGAAAGGAAAAAGATGCACTAAATTTACAATAGCTGAGTTATGTTTGACTTCTGCAGTTACAAGAGGTGCTCCACGTGACTGGTGTCTAACTTTGTTGTCAGTATGTGTTATTACCATTTTGATAGAGTTTAACATGTGTATACGTTTTTGGCGCCCTTGGGGTCTGCACACGTGTAAATATAGACAGAGGGAAGCAGAGCTGAGCCTGTGGGCGCCAGACGCTGGTCGTCTTCACGTGGCTGAGCAGGAAGAGGGGCAAAGGAGAAAGACGTTTCAGGTTTCGCTCAGTAATTTCTTACCTGTTCAGATCTTTAATTCATGTGTTGCTTGGGTAATCACAGATTTAAAGTTCAGGAACGGACTTTAGCTGTTAGAGTTCACAGCTGAAAATGAGACAAAGAAAAGTGGGGGCAGCTCTGTGCTTTTTTCACTAATCTATGTGGCCTTTTAGAGAAATGCAAATCAAAACTACTTTGAGAAATCACCTAACTCCAGTAAGATTAGCCCATATCACAAAATCCCAAAACCAGAGTTGCTGGCGTGGATGTGGAGAAAAGGGAACACTCCTACACTGCTGGTGGGAATGTAAACTAATACGTTCCTTTTGGAAAGATGTCTGGAGAACACTTAGAGAACTAAAAATAAACCTGCCATTTGATCCTGCAACTCCTTTATTAGGTATATACCCAGAAGACCAAAAACCACATTACAACAAAAATAATTGTATCAGAATGTGTATTGCAGCCCAATTCATAATTGCCAGGTCATGGAAGAAGCCCAAGTGCCCATCAATCCACGAATGGATCAACAAACTGTGGTATATGTACACCATGGAATACTATGCAGCCATAAAGAA